>JAULKM010165912.1:0-32482 GCA_032355605.1 Rubia tinctorum | reverse complement strand
TAATCATTTTTATTGTATTTAATATGTAACGATTTCTAACTAAACTAATTATTTCACTTTATTACTCATATAGTTTTCCGTTGATGACTAAAGTTTAAAATTGTAAATAACATTATTTATTTTCAATTTATATGTAAAACACAAAAAGTACATAAAGTAATCCTCATTTTAAAATTAATAATACCGCGCAACGCACGGTGAGACTCCACTAGTTTTTATTTTAAAAAAATTAGAATCAAAATATTTATTACGCACAAAAATGCACTAAAGTATTTTAAAAAGTGAATTGAATTCAATATATACTCAACACTGCTATTCAACTAAGATAGTATATACAAAAGTGCCTCTAACATATTTGTGGAAAATTATGTTGTGGCCCAAAAAATGTTATGAAATTATCCTTCTCTCCAAAATACACAATTTTTTTAATTCTTGCATAAATATAAAAATAGAAAAAAAATATTTTTTGGTGAAATTTTGGGAAGCGCTAGTACATGTTTTAGAGTAACTTGAATTTGATTACTTAGAAGTAAGAAAGGGAAATCGAAGAGATTACAGATATGTTCCCGTGCCTAATTGTTGATAAATATTCCATTACGAACTTGAAAAATACAATAGGGGTGTATAGGGTATCATCACGTTCGAGCGGATTTCAATTTGGAATTACGAGTAACATTTTTGCTTTTTGCGCTTAGTTCCCTCCAAGAAAGTTGAAATTGTTGAATCACGAAATTGGCTATACCAAAATGCAATTCAATAATGTACGATTGTTCGTTTGCGATTTGGGCATGTATGAGTGAACATAAGGGCCTTTAAAGTCAACATTAAATACTTCCACAAAATCTTGAAAAATTACAATATGGGCCAAAATTCTGTTATCCCATTATCCGTTGCTCCAAAATACATTATTTTTGTTATTCTTTACTAAATATAGAAATATTGAATAAATGAATTTTTTGGTGAAATGTTGAAAAACGCTAATACATGTTTTAGAGTAATTTAAAGTTGATTACTTAGAAATAAGAAAGGAAATCGAAAATGATTATGGTTATATTCTTATGCTCAATTGTTGATAAATATTTTGTTACAATTTTGGAAAATACTGTGGGGGTGTATAGGATAGCATCACTTTCGAGCGGATTTCAATTTGGAGTTACAAGTGAAGTTTTTTACTTTTTGCACTTAGGTCCCTTCAAAAAAGTTTGAGTTGTTGAATCACGAAATCGGCGACACCAAAATGAAATTCAATAATATACTAATGCGACTTTGAAATTTGGGCATGTATGGGTGAATATAAGGGTCTCGAAAGTCAACATTGATTACTTCTGCAGTTTTGGAAAATTACAATGTGGTCAAAAATTGTGTTACCCCATTATACATTGCTACAAAATACATGTTTTCTGTTATTGTTGCCTAAATATAAAAATATTAAATTAATTAATTTTTTGGTGAATTGTTGGAAAGCGCTATTACATGTTCTATATAACTCATACAGTAAACCCATTTTTCAAAAGTTTTTTTCCTATTTTAACTTTTAAATGTTGGGAAGTTTTCTATGTATTGAGAACTGGTATGACTACCGGTACCATTCGTGAACATATTAATGACTATACAATTATAATGCAGTTTCGTGGGCTTTTTTGAAATTTCAAATTATTTTAAAAAATTTAAATTAAATACAATCTTGGCACTGGTATAGGTGCTATATATTTTGCCACCACAATTTAACTGCAAAAGTTACTATTCCAGTCATAAGCACGGGTATTGGCACTGTCATATATCATTCAACCAAAAATCAGTGCTGAATTTTTTTAAATTCAGACATTTTTTCTTGATAGGCACCGGTGTCTAGCATCGGTATTCAATGAACCGGTGCTAGATTTATTAATAGGCACCACTATTTTGTTTCATTTACTAGATTACCGGCGCTTATTAAATTATTAGCACCGATATTACTCTCCCAACAATGACATACCGTGTCTATATACCTCTTTTCCAGTAATGTATAACTAACTAGAAGTTACAAGTTACAATGACATATAACCTGATAGTAGTGCAGTTGTAATAACAATATTATTGAAACATAAGATAAACCAACCCAAATTTAATCGGGTAGCATAATAACCCAATCTAAAATAAACCAACCCGAAATGTATCCGAATCCAATACGAAACATTATAAAAAATAACTGACATGATTAGACCCAAACAAAACATCAGTACAAAAAATGGCATGATAGTAACCCGATCCAATCCAACCCGATAATATTCTGATCCGACTCGACCTAACCCGAGTATAAAAATTACACGACAGTAACCCGATCCGATATTAACTAAACCCGACACGACCTAACCCGAGGAAAAAAGTGACACGTTTTTAACCCGAAACAATAGTAACCCAAACCAATCAACACGAAAAATGAAATCAACACGTTTCAACTCAACCTTTTTCAATACGACACGTTTCCAACCCAACACAAACCTGACACGATAACCCGAATGGACACCTCTAGGTGAGAATAATCTCATTAAACATTTACAGGAAACTAACATACATTACAGAAAGCTACTTATTATGATGCTTCATAATCTGACAAGCAGTGTTCTTTAATGATTCTTAAACACCAGAAAACTAATTCGTTATACTTTATCGAAACGACGTTGTTATGATTTATCGTCGTCGCTCAAGTTGTGGTGACACAGGATTACCCAAGCCGAGCAAGTTGCGACGTTACTTCCTATTTTTGGCTCTACCGAATTGTAAATTATCAAATTGTAAATTATATACTTTCTATATTCGGTGATACCCCACAGAGTTGCAAATAAACAAAAACCTTTTTCACGGGAGATGTACTCACTAAACCGAGAGGGGACGTTTCAAGGATAAAAAATAGATATTTAAATTATTGTTTCCGTTTCTACAACTATGCAACCTATTCGGTAGATAGTGTCAAGACCGGGGTAGTCCGTAGAGATGCTAGCACTAGTGGACAATGTCCTATTAAAGACGTAGTTCAAAGGCGGTCCACTAAATTTCTCAGGAAGCACCTTTTGAGAAAGGTTCCGAGCTCGGAACCTTATGTTTCTAGAAGCCTCCAAAAATCAAAGGTAGTTCAAGTTCTTTGGAAGGCAGTTATGAAAGAACCTCCTTCCATTTATAAGAATCAAAGATGGCTTACTAAATAACGGCCTTTAATTGTGTATAATTAAAGGTGATTGTGCAAAAGTTATTTTTAATGTGTTTGGTTCAGGACTCGAAACTAGGATACGAATATGGTTCCGAGTTAGGTACCTTTATGTATATGAGCCGTTGAAAGGACGAATAATGTTACACAATTTTAACATCCTTTGATCGTAGTTCCGATGTAGGAACCATTTTTGGTTCTTTGTTCGCGTGTATAAGTTCCTCTACGCTATCAGAACTAATTAAAATGGGTAGTTTAACGTTACTGGGTTGATGCCAAAAAACAATTAGAGAAAAATTTGTGAAGTGGCATAACTTATTGTTGGGGGTTACTTGTAAAAATATGTCCAGAGGGTATGTTCAAGTCTGTCACTCATTCGAATTCATAATTGTTTCGTAAGAAGAAGAAGAAATCTAGGACACCATTGTTGGAGTTTGATTCTAGTGTTTTGAGTACATGACCATTAGTTAAGAGCCACTTCCGAGTTTGGAATAAACTCTTGAGAAGTGGTTATCAATCCTTTTGCTTCCTTTGTTTCCTCATTACCCTGCTATAATATGCCATACAAGTTTTTTTGCTATAAAAAATCTGTACCCACAGTATGAAAAAGCAAAACAAACACAAAATAATTTTGCACTAATTTAATTCGTCCAGTACAATGAATTTCAGATAAGTACATATAATTCCTCAAGTCTGGTACAATTATAACCAAAATAAACATACACTACTACACGACAAAGTAAATTCCACCGGTATTTTCCCGCAATTTCACTAATAAAATTTCCTCAAGAAATACCGGTGCCTAAATATAGCGGTGTACTCAATTGTTATAAATGCACCGGTACGAGAATACTGGTGTTGACATTTTTAAGCATTGGTTTAATGTACCAATTCTAGATATGTAATTACACTATTAAAATGAGGAACCACAAAATTCTGTATCGGTGTGGAATTTAAATACTAGTATAGTTATGTTGTAAATTGTGGGTGGGGGGGGGGGCACAGTTACAATTTCACCGGTAAGGTGAATAATATTGATGTACATTTGTAATGGACAATTGCACCGGTATTGGATTCAATACCGATGTATGATTATGAAATACACTTGCACCGGTATGATGAACAGTGAATGTACACCGAAAGATTGCAATATCATTGATTTCTATTGCACCGTTAGTTGTCATAAATTTCCGATTTTATCGATTTGAAGCTACACCGGCATAAAATTTTTTATTTTCCATTGAATTTTTTTTACACCGGTAACCTTGAAATATACCGGTGCAGATTTGTAATAATTTTTGCAATTGCCTTTTTATTTTCTGGTGGGCCCTCCCTGATTATTTTCCGGGGCATATACATGCAGAAAGAATTGATATTCAGCAGTTGTTGTCATCCAGCAGTTGCAACGAAGTATTTTCCTGTTGCGGGTGCTCATTGATCTACGCTCCGCACCAACTTGTATTTTGTAGATATGGTGTGGCCCTTGGCCCTCTGCGAAGATCTGTGATATTCTTAGGTATAATATTAGTGCAGGAAGAATATATGTGGTATTTACAGTTTTGATGGTAGTAATTAAGAATTGGTAAGTTTGTTCCAATATATTTTTACCTCGAGGATATTGTTTGACTTTGTGTGGAGAACCAATTCTTCCACGAACAACATAACAGAGTACCCACATTGCAACGAACCAAGATAAGTTCGGTACTGCATGGAGATGCAGAATTCATCACTAATATTTTTGTTATGAAATGTTGTTTCTGAAATTGACTGATAGGATTCAATGAATTACCTTAATGTTGTTGATACTCCATTTCCTATTCTCCCTTTGGTACGTGCAAGTAAGCCTTTCATGAAAGTAAATTACAATGTCAAGTTGTTCGAGGGAATAACAGTAACATATAATGAAATATATTGATCGTAATACCTTGAGATCAACTTATTATTGATAATGTTGGTTTGTTTGATACGCCCCATCAGTGTGTCTAGTGTGAAAACCTCATCCGTGCTCGGATGGATAATGAAAAGTAACAATGATCTCTGCGGGAAAAAGAAACCAATTAAGCATTCCAAAATGGTAGAGGTTAGAGACGTGAATGGTAAGCCCTGGGAAAACCCTTAAATTCCTTGGAAGGGCACAATGTAGAACTCAACATCCGTTATAGCAATTGTGTTCCAAATGTTGTTGAAACGTACTTTGACCTCCTTGTCGATGTCCGTCAAGTTCCCGGTGTTTGAAGGGCATAATTGGATCCGGACGGCATTTGATTCGTACACTTTCTCCAGAGGTGGTTGTTTTGTTAAGGACAATTATCGCATTCCATATTTATTGAATAAAAATAATAGCACATAATTAAAGTTAGGAACTAACCCAATCCACACATCCATTTGTGCCTTATCGATCCAGGTCATCGAGTTTTAGTTTCCAAGCTTGTTGACAAACTTGGCCAGTACATCTATGCCGACTCCATTCCTCCATTTTACTGCAAAGGTCGACGGACGGAAAATCAGGAAGAACATGCAGTCATTATTATTTACCATTTCCATGACAACAACATTGCAATCGAGGATGAATCTCTCCATTAGCGGAAAATCCTTCCAGTTCCTCCTATTGTGAATCTGGGGATGGACAAGTAACAAAAAATGATGTTATGAGTCATTAATATTCCTGAAGTTAGGGATTGAAAATGTAAGGGGTGTGGTATACTATATCACCTGTTTTGATTGCTTCTGGCCGACTCTCACCATTGACGAAGGCCTAAAATTGGTGCTTGAGTGAGATTGCCTGCCGGAAGATGTACCCACGATACCCTGTTCGATAAGAATCTTTTTTAATATTTTAGGTAAGTTGAACATGTGATAATTTTTTTATGGAAATGATATTTAAAGTGTGACAATAATTTACCTCATCGTCAGGAATAATCTGAATCTCCGCATTGTCGTCGACCATTTCATTGAACTCATCTTTCAAATCTTTCTCAGTAAGTCACTTGTCTCCCTTGCTTATCACAGAGATGGACCAATCGACCACGCTATTAAGAGCCTCCCCAACACTGTCGAATTGGTGGTTTGCTAAGGGAAATCCAGCCCTAGGGGGGTAGATTGGCTTGCAAAATCTGACATGAGCAACACCTCCTTGCTGGCTATGCTGATGGTAAGGGATTTTTTGCAACCCATGTGTGACCATGTTCTTCTTACCTATAACATCTTTGACGTAAAAGATGGAAAATATTTTGTACAAATGAAGGTATTGAGCATCTAAAAATTAACTAAGAAAATAGTACATTTATTTATGTGGGCATAACTCCCCATCTCCTTCTCCATTGGTTGGCTCTCCACCTGGCTTTGACGCAGCAGCACCGAAGTTCTCCATGACCTTTTCAATGAACTTCTTTGTACCATCAAGGCCGGCCGGGACTTGTACAACACCTGTAGCTACGAAGCCCTTGACTAGTTGCTCAAGTTATGACACCATGGCCTTAACAACCAGTTCATCATTAGATGAATTCTTCTGTGGTGTTGGTTTGCTCGAGGAACTACTGCCGCACTTGTTACGACTAAGATGAGAAGTCCAGTCTGAGTACCCCTGTACCTGCTAGGGTGATCCTTGTTATTTTTCACCTTAATGGTAATGTCTTCTCCAAGCTCCCATACCAAAGTCCCTCAGTCCTTCTCCTCGTTCATTCTCAACTGTGTTGTAAAGGAAAATAAAACTTGTTAATGAGAAAATGGTCAAAACATATGTTTAATTTTGTAAATATTGAAGCAATTAAAAGAACTTACTACGTTGGCAGTGATTCTCTGGACCTCCTTGGATGTGTACTTCCCAACGTTGTCCTTGTTGGCCTCCAGGTAGATAAGCGATCTGTCTGGCTTGAATTCCTTGTTCTCTAGTTACTTCTTAATGTCCTCCGCAGTGTATTCATGATAACACAACTTATTCCTCTCATTTTCTTTAAGCTGCTCAGAAAGTATTTCTACGGCTTCTCGATTTCATATCCTCCCAGTGTGGTGGGTGTACTCCTTTACCGACGCATATTCAGTTTCCTTCTTTCAAATCGCCTGGGGGGGATTATATTAGGTTCCAAATGATAAATCTAGATGGTTATAAAATAACCATTAAACGATAGCTTGATGTTATATATTATTATAAATAATACATAGAATTTGTCTATCCGGCACCTTCTCTAAAACAAATTCCACTCCTCCTCATCGATCCAGTTATACATCTGCAATTATTTCACCTTCGATTTGTTGAGTCTGTGGTCCACGTCATGCATGTACTGGTTTGCTACCTTTGTCTTCCAGTTCAGATGTTGGTCCCTTGCCTTCTTGATCACATCCTTCTTCAACATTTGATGTTGAACTTCGGTCCATGTGTTCTCAATAATGAAACTTGTCTATAAAAATAGATACGCACATGAAAAGTTTGATCTTGTGATTATAATGGAAGAAGTGTAGAATGAGAGGCTTAAAGATTAATGAATTTCTTACCAATACGTTCTTCCACGCCTCTTTGTTTACATCGTCGGGGAAATCGCTCAGAGTTCAAATGTCCCAAATTTGATGGTGCGCCGGAAAGCAAAATTCCAGTAGGCCAGCCATGCTGTCTAATTATTTGTCCAAAATACCTCATTTTTGTGGAACTGGAAAGCAACAAGAATGGGATTACTCTCTTTTGCAAGCATGACGGACTGACAAGTCGCTGTTCCACGTTGCCTGCACCAAGTGTTTATCTCAAACTTGTAAAAACCCTCGCCATGTTTACCTCCCGCCTAAGACAAGTTGTCCTATTTTTTTTAAAATATCCTCCCCTTTTAGGATTCCCTCGTACCTTTATTAGAACATTGGGGTTCTTCCTCCGACCCACCGCCTTCCTCTCCCTCAAGCTGTCTTCCTTTTTTGGTTCTTGTTGTGCTGTCCTCTCATTTTCAAACTCTATATTCAATGGAACCCTTGGGGTTGGTGGTTCTTGTTCACCTTCGTCTTCCTCATGTGGTGTGCAATTGACTTCATATTTTTAATGGTTGGATTATTAAATGGCTTAACTCCCACAACCATTCAAACAAGTCTTAAAACCATTCATACATCTTCACTCACCCAATACCTTCCACACAATAAAACACCGTAAATCTAGCACATAGAGGTCCTTGAGACAGTCCCAAACTAGAAGACAATTTACGTAGTTGAACACTTCTTAGCCAAAAGGAAGTAATTAAATTATACCCTAATAAATTCTTAAAAAATTGATATTCCACCAAAGAAGCAAGAGCATGGGATACTACATCGTCTGTTCCCATAGATGGTGACTTGTAATTTTGAAATGTCTATTAATTAAAAATTTTCCTCATTTAGGCATCATGTAAAACACATGTTCCACATGAAAATAGTATTACTTCCCATTCGTAATTTAGGATCTCATACCATTTCAAAGATTATCAAGTAGATTTACCTTGTTAGATAAACCAAGTGTGGTGAAGTTTTTGCACTTCAATCCTGAAAGTTTGACTCCACAAGAATGAGGGGTGTAAGGGATGGTTAGTTGTGGAACAAAGGGTGTACTCTTCACCCTTTTGTAACAAACTATGGGAATTGAGGAGTTATGGAAGGATATGGGGGTTGATGACATGGTTGAGATTGTTGACGTTGAGAAAAAATGTAGGGATTGTGGAGCAGAAAATGTGTTCTGCCATTATAACATTCTGGGCATGTAAATGTTCTTAAAAAATATTTGAAATTTATACACCGGTATTTTTATTAGAACCGGTGTAAGATAATGTTTCGGGGTGGAATATATTAAACATAGTTTCCTAAGTCCCTAGCATTGGTAAATTTACCGGTGCAAATGTCGCTACACCGGGGTAAAACTGGTGTTCAAAGAAGTTGTGCGCAGCTGCTTTAAATTCAAATCTATCAAACCTGAGACCAGCTTCCTTCAATTTTGTTTAAGTCCCTAGCACCGGTAAATGAACCAGTGCAAATGTTGGTGATCAAAGCAGCTACTCGCAGCTGCTTTAAGTTAAAATCTGTCAAACCCGAGAGCACTTTCCTTAAATTTTGGTTAAGTACCTAGCACCGGTATACTTTCCAGAGCAAAATTATTTATACCAGTGTATAAATGGTAAACAAAGCAGCTGCTTGCAGCCGCTTTAAATCAAATTTTGGTATCCAGAGAGCTAAGGTTAAAATCTAGCACCAACTTTCTAGAACCGGTAATGAAAGCGATGCATTTGAGTAAATTACGGTGTTATAAGTTTCCCGCATCTTATTTTAGTGAAAAATTAAAATTTTAAGTTTTGGATGCAACAGAATTCAATTATTACACCGGTAATATTCCCCATGACCGGTGCATAAATTCATTGCTTAATTATCATCATAATTTTGGTTATTCAATTTGAACCCCCCAAAATTTAAAAAAATGCTCTACTTCTCAAAATAATTTTTAATTTGTGTTTAATTCGCATCTACCTAACGTAATGAAATTAACTTGAAGGAACCCCTTATCCCAAAAATATTAATTTTGTGTGTTTTGATATAATTTTCAGTATAAGCATTATGACCCCTAACGTTACATTCAACCCCTCACCCACCATTGAACGGTTCTGGTTTCACCTCATATTACACTAAAATTTAAGTGTTATAAATGGAACGTCACTATTTTTATGATGGGAGAACTTATCTAAATACATTTTTTTGCAATTAGGTCCTCTAACATTGTTTTGCTCAACCGATACATTCAGTAACCTCAAAAAATTTATGTTCATTACTTAAAGGTGAATTGTAAATTATTTTTGCCTTGGTGGTTAATTCTCTAGTAGCGCAAGTACATGTTCTAGAGTAAACGTTGATGATTACCTTCAAGGTGGCAATGTGGAATCCGAAGATCTTTGGTCGTTAGTTTCTGGCAATAAGCTGGTCATTTCCTTACGGGTCTAATTTGGAATTACGTCCTACTGGTTTGAAGAGTCAGCTTGTTCAAGCCGATTCACATTTTGAGGTCCGAGTAAACTTGTTTACTTTTGGCAGTTAAATCCCTCCAAGAATCTTGGAATCGTCAAATTATAAATTGGCCGCACACAAATTCAATTCAACATGATAAGATCATTTCCAATCATTCCCATCCCGATTCAGTGTATGGAATAGGCTCAAATTGTACATTGAATGAGTGTCCAACTTTACCAAGAATTGCAGTGTGGCCTAATTTTTTTTGGTAATTGAAACACCTCCTAAAAATATTCCAAAATTTTCACCCACAACATTTTGCATAAGGAAATGATTTCATACATGGTAATGACATATCTTGAAGTTCCATATTCTGTTTTACATAGCATTTTGTCTGTCTAGTGTTTAATTTTGTTCATGGTAACTAGAACCTGTTGGAATACCGGTGAAAAAGAAGTATAACTGGTGTAAATATTGATATAAAGCAGCTCCAAGCAGCGTTTAGATCAAATTTCGTCATCCAGGGAGCAATTATTTAAAATGACTGTAAAATGCTTAGCACCGGTAAAATGAGTGGTGCTATTGATTTATGTACTGGTGTACTTCATTTTTAACATAAATTTTTGACGGGTAATGAAATTTTAAATGTCTCCCTTGCATTGAACAAATATCTCACACCGGTATGAATACCAAAAAATACCGGTGCGTAAAGGAAAATAATGCTTACAAACGTACGTTAGATTATCCTTGTACAACCCCCATGGTCATATTAAGATTCCATGACAATAAATTATTATACAATGTCTTTAATTGATATTAACCTTATGGTTTCTTACTAATTAAAAGGAACCTGGTATCTCGGAAATATTAAATTCGTGTGTTTTGATATAATTTTTAGTATTACCATTATGACCCCTAACGTTTACATTCAACCCCTCGCCCACAATTGAACGGTTTTGGTTTCTCCTTCACATTGTACACTAAAATTTAAGTGCTATAACCGGAACGTCATGATTTTTACGATGGGAGAACTTGTTGAAATACGTTTATTGCAATTAGGTTCTATAACTTTGTTTTGCTCAACTGATACTCTCCGTAACCTCAAAAACTTTCAAAAGTTGTATTCATTACATAAAGGTGAATTGTAAATTATTTTTTCCCCGGGAGTTAATTTCCAGATGCGCAAGCACATGTTCTAGAGTAAACATGGTTATCTTAAAGGGGGCCATGTGGAATCCAAAGATCTTTGGTTGTCAGTTACGGCCCACAAGTCATTCGTTTCCTTACGGGTGTAATTTGGAATTATGTCCCAGTGGTTTGAAGATTCAACCTGTTCAAGCAGATTCGCATTTTGAGGTCCGAGCAGAATTTTATACTTTTTGCAATTAAGTTTCTCAAAGAATCTTGGAATCGTCGAGATTAGAAATTGGCGGCACAAAAATTTAATTCAATATGATAAGATCATTCTGAATCATTCGAGTCTCGATTGTGTGTATATAATGGCCCCAATAATGTACATTGATGGTGTGCCAAACTTTACCAAGAGTTGCAGTATGGCCACAAAATTTGTTTTGGAAATTTAAACACGTCCGATAATTATTCCAAAATTTTCACCCACGACATTTGGCCTGCAGAAAATATTTCATATACGGTCATGACCTATCTCGATCTGCCATGTTCTGTTTTACATAGCATTTTGTGTTTGCAGTTTCTAAATTTCCCCTTCAAGCCTAACATTATGCCATTTTTCATGTTCAGTCATAAATAACAAGCGTTACCACAAATTAATTTTATTGAATTGCATGACGGACAAAATGAACTTCTGAATAGTTAGTTAGTCTAACGTTGTTGTACATAATGAAAAGACCAGAGTGATTCATAAATCAAGGTTTCTAAGTCTAGTACATTAGTTTCACATATAGTAATGGCAAAATGGCTCCACATCGTCATCCACAGGTGCTCGATCCCATTCATGGGTACTTGTAACAACATCCATGTCCTGCATATCGTAATTGAGGTTCGTGGGGAATCCTCCAATGACTGCGACAACATCAGGAAATTGATAATTGAATTTTTTTTCCATGTGGTCGAATCAGGACCTCTGGTACATGGATTATTCAAGAAAATTCTATACACCAACCTCCAAGGTAGTGACTCTGGATTCAAGGGAAGGGACTACTATATCAGCCAGTTGTCTGTAAAAAGAATCAACACAAATCTTACCCATCGGTTACCCCTAAACGTCATGAGGATGGGAGGTTACTACAGCTCCAGAACATAGGGACGATATGATACTGGAGAAACCGTATAACCCCATCTTATCCCATTCATTCCTCAAATGGAACACGATCCTGGAACCCACATTTCATCAGAGCTGCTTCTTTATGGCGTACAAGTAGGGCAGCCTCTGTTTATGGACTTCCGTGTTAACAGTAACTGGGTATATTATGGATGCCACGAAGTGATACCATCCATTCATTTATGGAGTCAGAGCATTCTTTGGAATCTTACTCCAGCCAAGTTTGACCAGCTCATCTACACCTCTTTCAATATTGGTCCACACTTCAAGTTCGCGTAGAACTCACTGACGATACTGAGTTTGAAAGCAAGTGGAGTCTCGCCAAATTTTTCCCACCCCAGATTTTGGATTGTTTGTAAAAATGGAGGTGACGCCTCTATTCCTTTCTCCGGGTGATGCCGACATCCTTTATATACCATCCGGGTACTTGCGCGAAGAAATATTTGGTTGAGAAGGAGAGGATGCATTGTGTGTCCTATTCAGATTGGATTTAGGTGTCATTCCCTACAAAAACATATCAAGGCATTTTATCGAACACCTTGGGTGCAAGCACAATAATTCTTCATATTAAATAATTAATACATGGTTGTGGAATTACATGGGAAATTTAAACATTACATTCGATAGGATGATGTGAATTACCTAATTATATAAGCTCTATCTTGTGATCTCTTTTTTGGAATTCTCAATCCTCTGACTATGTTCGTTGAGGGGGGAGATGGTTGCAAGTTATAAAGTATGATTTTTGGAAGATTTGAACCTGGTAGTTTTATTTATAGTAATCGGACTTACACTGGTAAATTTCATATATTACCGGTGTATAATTTGCAAGTTGGGGAAGATTATCTAGTACAGACAGGGTTACCGGTTTAAAATATAAAATTACTGGTGCAAATTATACAACAAAGAAGCTACGAGCAACTGATTTAAATGGCAATTTGATTTTTCCCCACAACCTGAGAGCAAAGTATTTAATTTAACACCAAGTACCTAGCATCGGTATAATGTACCAGTGCAAAAATATAGAATACTGGTGCAAATATTTACATACGCAGCTGCTCGCAGCTGCTTTGAATAGAACACTAATATTTTTCCTTTCCCGAGAGGAAAGTAAGAAAATAATTTCTAATACCTAGCTAAGGTTCAAAATACCGGTGCTAATATACGAAATATGGGAGATTCCCTATTTTTACACCAGTCATTTCCAAATATACTGGTGCAAGGATTAGTAGCCTTGACAAAAAAATTCCCAAAACATCTCCTCCTCTCTAACGTTACAAAAAGGGTGGGGTTGGAGTATTACACAAAATAAGGGGACTATTACAGAAGACTAGACATACAAAATGGGGGTAACCATTACGAACAATACTGGAAGGAATCCATATACATGAGGATTAATATCTAAGTTTTACGCTTTGACACAGTGTCCCTACTCATGATTCACTAATCTCTTCAACCCACAATCCATCACCATGAGAATGCCTTTCCACAACAGGTCCACCGACATTTTCCAAACCGGGAAATATTGATAGAAACTCATGACTATCAAGTTTGACTGGGTAGTCAATTCCCTTTTAAAGTAAAACTTCCTACCATGAAGCACAACATGGAACTTCCCATTGTAAGGGTCCTTGATGTAAAAATCCATTGCGCCTGGGCAGCTAAGATGAACTTGTCATCTTCGTAGCCTACATGATTCAAGTCCACCAGTGTGAAGCCCATTGGCGTTTCAACCACAACACTTGAAACATGTTCCACCCAACGGCACTTGAACACAAAAACTTTGAACTCTACATAATGCAACCCCTAAATTTCCTCAATCACCCCATAAAAGGGATCACAAAAACTACAGGATGTTTGTCTCTCTTGCTAGCCTACCACATAGATTCTGATTCAATGTATACACCACTGTTTTGCGTTATGCTCTTCTTATCATTCTCCAATGTAGAGAAACAGAAGCCGTTGATGTCATAACCTCGGTAGCGTCTGACAGTGCACTTTGGTCCTCTTGTAAACTCCCAAACTTTGTAGGGCATCCCTTACACATTGCACCTCTTGCAAAACCAATCTACGAAGCTTGGATAATGCTCTACACGCCTTCTATTAGAAGTCCAGTCTTGATGAATCTCTTCCAACATGGAAACATACTCTTAAATCGCTACTATTATATAAAACATATAGGTGAAAAGTCATCAACTCAGTGTTCAACGGTGTATGAAAAAATTGAACTTGAACTCCGATCGTGGTGTCCCATTATGCCTCCCGCCGTGTGTTCCACCGGCGACACCTACCGCTATTTTTCCAACCAAGTTTGAAGTACAATACTTAATGATCTCCTCAATGAAATACCTCTGAACAATCGATGCATCGGGCTGGCTTTTGTTATACACATAGCCCTTGAAAATAGTCATGTGACGCTCGAACGTGTACATCAAATGCATTCTGACATGTCCACAAATACGTATCTCCCTAAGAAAGTGTATCACAAGGTGTAACATGATGTCAAAGAAAGATGAGGGAAAGAAGTTCTCCATATGACATAAAATTACAATAGCCTCACGATCCAGTTCCTCCAGTTGTTGCCTACGTATATTCTTCCTGTATATCGAGTTAAAGAATAAATACAAGCATATAATCATGAATCTAAATTCCCCTTCCAAACATACTCAGATCGCAACTAACAAAAGTTGTTGCATAAGGATATGACAATAATGCGATTTCAATGCATTAAGATACAGATAATCATTAACAAAGTGACTAAGAGTAGCCAAATGGTACTTTCATGCCTCGAATGCTCTCACACAGACCTTCTCTCAGAAACTCATAGATTGTAAGGAGAAGGAGGTAAGTACGTTCGCTTCCCCCGAACCTCCGGTGCTAGATCTAACCGAATGCCAAGCTCCACCAAATCTTTCCTTGCATTTAAGCTATTCTCAGTCTTTCTTGGGACGTTCAGTAGTGTCCCTAATAAACTCTCACAAAATTTATTCTCAATGTGCATGACATCCATACAATGTTGAACCTTAAGATTTCCTCAGAATGACAAATCAAAGAAAATCGATCACTTCTTCCACGGCTCCTCTCCGGCCACGCTAACCATCGATGACTTCTTACCAAGAACGACATTCAATTTCTTCACCTTTCTGTGAATAACCACACCACTACCCGATTTAGGTCCCTTTCTCCTCTACTTGCCATCGACGAATTTCTTCGTGTTATCTCGCAACCTGTGCTTCAACGGGAGCAATTTTCGGTGACCAAGATATACTGTCTTCCCAGTATTTTTCAACTTATGGTATTCGGTCCCATTCTCACAAACTGGGTAGGCCTTGCAACCCTTGACAACACAACCGGAAAGGTTTCTGTATGCCAGGAAATCATTTATGATACAAAAAAACATTGCCTCCAAGGTAAGCTCCTTACCTAGAAAAATATCAAACCATAGAACTTTCAAATATTCTATTAGAGGGGCAAGATAAGTGTTGATATCATTTCCAAGTTGTTTGGGCCCTAAAATCATAATAGGCATCAATACATATTTATTTTTCATGCACAAGTACGGGGGAAATTGTAAATGGCAAGCATTATAGACCATGAACAATGCTTCGAGGACATATTACCGAAAGGGTTCATACAATCGGTACACAAAGCCATTATCAAATTTCTAGGTTCGAAAGCAAACTTCTGATACATATTATCAAAATTCTTCCACTAATCCACATCAGTCGTTTGACGAATCATCTCATCATCTTCACAAAATCCCCTATCCACGTACCAAGTCAAGTTCTTGCCATCTTTAGAATTCTTAAACAACCTTTTTAGCCTTGGAATAATAGGGAGGTTCCACATACATTTTCCCGGCACCCACCTCCTCACCGACAAGACATGCTCTCCACCAACGACCACATTTCTCCTTTTCTTATAACGGGAAGCATTACTATGGGAAAACAATCTTATCCTCTAACTCACCCCTATATAAGACACAATCGTTTGGTCAAGCATGTATATTTTCATACTCCATTCCCATCGGGAAAAAAATTCTCCTAGTCGCCTAAAGGTTGTCCAGTACACCATTGTCGGCCGGAAGCTTCTCGTTCAGGAATTTAAGCAATTTATTCATGCTAGTATCGCTCCGTGAACGAACAACTTTAAAATTAAACAAATCCATGGAACATGACATGGCTATGTCTTTCTTCTTACAACCGGGATACAATGGCCTATCCTTCTCACCTAGAAAGTTTGCCAAAACCTCAGGCATGTCTCTAAATTCATCAACTATCTCCTCACACATGTCATATTTTGCATCCCCGAAACACTCTCCCTCACTACTGACTACCACCTTCAGAAGTATTTTTCCCCCTGAAACTTCCACATGACAAAATATTTTGCAAACCCCCTGCTATAAAAATGGAGCCTCAGCATTTCCTGATTGTCAGTATGATTTTGATTTCTACAATCATGACAAGGAAACAATATTTGATTCTCCTAACTAAAAGTTTGCTCCAAAACTCATCCACGAAACCAACATATTCTTTGAGCACACACACCGGTATTCAACATAACATTTCTTCTATAGGTACAAATGCTACCATTTACACCATCCCAGTATTGTTCACATTTTTTTACAGGTGCAAATGACCCTATTTTCCAGCAGTGATAGTTCTGAGCATATCCTACGGAAAGTCTACAACATGTCACATAGATAAACATCATTTGAGGTGGGGCATCTTTGACTCATTGAAACCTCGCTCATAAGCACGTTATTTCTTGTCTAGCTTCCATAAACACTCCTTGAGTTGGTCACAAACAGGTGTGAGCCAATCTTTCACGATCTTGATAAATTTAGGGTCAGACTCCTCTGCAAAATCATTTTTCAAATAAAAATTAATTAAAGATAACTCTTTAACATAGAGATATTTAAAAAAATAAATGTACCATTTTCAACCCTTACTTTCTTGTGAGTTTCGGCTGCATCTATCATTCCGTAACACCACTTAGTCTCATACAGTATTCAGTTTTTCTTTAACATGTCAAAGTCCTTGTAAGGCTTCTCCTCCCCATGAAAAGCCAACTCGTTCAAACCATGTAAGATCAACGTAATCAAGTTTCCATAAGGTAGATTCTTGATTAATATCTTCGATGTAGCTACACACATTATGTGCTTAAAAATTGGGGTGTCAGGATTACCTTTGGCCCACTAGGGGAGACTCTTCTACCGAAGGCACCATTGTAGGAAATTTTAAAACCTCCTTCAAGAGTAGTTTCCAAATTTGGAAATTATCCATCGTACTCGGCAAACAAAAAATAAGACGTTTAATTTAAAATTTAATGTAATTTTTGAAAAATAATCTTAAATTATGTCTAATGGAAGGAGGTTGAGGTCATAACCGCCTTTGAATTGGCCAATTTAAAGTTTCTTAGTCATAACCTCCTTTAAAAGTCGTAGATTCCAATCTCGGAAAAGAGCTTCAGACAGTTTTTCGAGCTCGTAATTGTATGTTGTCATTGAGTAGAAGACAAGTGCACAATTTCAAACTCATAATATTGTTGTAGCTAATTTTCGGCCTCGAAAAAAAATAACCATGGCTTTGTATTTAATATCCACATTTTTCGAGTTCGGGAAAAGTAAAAGTATAAAAAATGCACTCTAATCATTTAATGAACAAAATCTGAAATTTGTGCAAAGGGTTTGTATGATTTCTTGTCCCTTCATGAAAAATTGATTTCATATTGTATAGTGTGTCATTTTTCCATTTTAGAATTTAAGTTCTTTTCAAATTATTTAGTTCAAAGTCTTGTAAATATTAAGGAGTCTGATGATTTCAATGAGTTATATATATGTTCAATTAGGTTTGTGATTTGGCAAAGAATCTTGACATTTGAGGTTAGGTTTGTGTATGGATGGTATAAATCAATTTGGTAATATGAGCCACACTCATAGTAGTTGGCTCGTTATGTCAGTAATTACAACCTTCTGCCTTGGTTGACCATGAAGCGCACATATGTTATTCTATCTTCGATGATATCAAGGACAAAGCAACCGGGTAATGATATTAATGTGTATATTACTCCTCTAGTGGAGGATTTTATGACTTTGTTCGAAGATGGTGTTCGAATGCTTGATGGTTTGGTTGAATATATATTTACTTCGAAAAGTATGTTATTTTGCATCATCAATGACTTCCCCACATATGGATATTTGTCTGGGTATTCTATGAAAGATCATTTAGCTTGTCCCTTCTGTGACAAGGATACATATTTTGTCAATCGAAACACGGTTGTAGAATAGTTTATTAGGATTATAGGAGGTTTCTTCCGAGGGGCACCCATGGCGCTCGGCAAAGAAATGGTTCAATGGGAAAGTGGAGGGTAGAGGACCACCTGTGCCACTAAGTGGTGAATATGTTTGTAATAATGTGAAGAACTTTCCTAATGATTTCAGGAAGAAAAAAAGAAAAGAAGTTGTTGATGGTAGTCGGAAGAAATGTTCCATTCTTTTCGATATCCCCTATTACAAGGATTTGATGTTAGATATTGTTTGTATGTCATTAACATTAAGAATAATGTTTGTGATTCATTGATTGGCACATTTTTAGATACCCCTTGGGGGAAATATGGGTTAAAATCTAGGCTTGATTTGGTTGAAATGGGTGTTCAAAAGAATCTGGGGCCAGTCACTTCTGGAGATGGTTGTTATTTGCCTTTTGCTTGCTATTCTATGTCGCAGTCAGAGAAGAAATATTTTGTGATGCATTGAGTAGTATCAAGGGTCCAGGTCCATACTCATATAACTTTAGCACCTGTGTGTCAGTGGAAGAGTTAAATTCGGTTTGTTTGAAGTCGCACAATTGTCACAACCTAATTCAGGAATCGAATTACATTGGGATCCGAGATTCATTACCATCTCATGCGAGACATTGCATTACGAAGCTATGATTTGTTGCAAAAGGATAAGTATTACCCAGTTAGATTGTTTGCTGGTAATAATTGTTGAAGTTTTATGTCAAATGGACATGTATTTCCTGCCCTCATTGTTTGAAATTATAGTCCACCTTTGTGTTCACTTGGTCCATGAGATAAAGCATTGTGGTAAATTTTTTTAAGATGGATATACCCATTTGAGAGATACATGAAAATATACAAGCATTTTTTGAAAAATTGGTAGAGGCTGGATGCTAGTATATTTTACCGTTACATGACAAAAAAGGCCATCGAGTTTTGCACTGAGTATATGAAGGAAGTTAAACCTGTTGGCATTCCAATTGATAGACATGATGGGAGGCTGGAAGGTGTAGGTGTGAGACAGGGGAAACTGTTAAGTCCTAGTGCAGAATATTTAAGTGCTGCACATCTTTATGCTTTGCATAACCACAAAGAAATAGTCCCTTACATCGAGGTTTATATGGATGCAATCCGAGTGGGGCACCCAAATTTTAATGAGGCTAAGGTCCTCCAAATGCATACTGCGACAGTTGCTTCATGGCTGGAGCACATAGCTTTTGGGAAACATTCCTCAAAATTAAATGGTATGCTAATAGATCATTAGTAACCGTTCCATCCCACGGTGATTACAACATCAATGGTTTCAGGTATTCTACAATAGAAAATGATGATACAATTGTCTCTCAGAAAATTGGTGTTTCACTCGTGTGTGTGCATGTAGGGAGTGGTAGTGATGAGAATCCTGTGTACTCATAAAAGTGTTACCTTGGTACTATCTCTAAAATATGGGATCTTGACTATGTTATAATGAGGGTCCCCATTTTTAAATGTCAATGAGTGGATACTAACATTAGTCAGCGAACCGAGGATTTATGATTCACCATGGTCAATAGAAGTAGGGTGGGGTGAAAGGATGATCCATTCATTCTGGCATATCGAGTGTATCAGTTTCTCTATGTTAGAGATCCTGTTGATCCAAGGTGGGAGATCATTGTAGAAGGGAAGAGATATTTTGTCGTAGTAAATAAATTATAAGAAATCATTAGATTCGGGCAGCATACTCTGAGTGGCGGATTATTTGATGATATTTTTCTGCAAAAGGATGTTTCAAGTCTTCACAGTTTCCTTAGCTGTATTGATCAGGATGAAGGTATGTGGGTCGATGTTACAAGGAAGATCAACTGTAGAAGGAAAAAAAATCTAAGAAGGTGATCAGGAAGAGGAAGCATAAATGAGTAAAGAATCCTCCTTAAGGTTTGTTTTCTGATTTGTTGAGTTCAGTGCAAGTGATTAGTGTAGAATGTATCAAAACATCTTTCCTTAGAAATGACAATTGTAATAAATAAGAGATAAACTAACAATTGTAATAAAAATTATGAAATACTTAAGGGAAAGCATTCATAATAACCATTTCCATCTCAAACAGTAAGTTGTAGTGACCAAATGTAACTAATGGTAGAATAACATGTTCAAATTAACATAGTCAAGAAAGTTTGTTCATTCATCTTCATCTTCAATGTCGGCCGTAGAAGTGGACCGGTTGAGCTGTGGGCAGAAGGTTGACGCTAGGTGTCACTCGTATGCTCTTTGGGATTGAAATGAACTTGATCTTGGCCTTCATTGAGCAAAACTCCATGCGCATCCACTTGTAGAAATATTTGAAACATTTCATATAAGATTTTCCGGTACCTTCATGAAGCAAAATTGTCATATGTAAAGGAATTAGTGTAAACGAACAAAATTATTTCTAAATAAAAAATCACTAACCTTCCACACTTTGTGGACTTTTTCTCAATACGTGGCCTCTTATTAGCCTCGGAAGCCTCACCAAGCTTATCAAACCACTTGTGCTCGATCAAAACCCAATCCTTATTCTTGAAGTAAGTGCTGTCAAAATAGTTCGTGGCCTTTTCCTCATCACTAATAACCAACCCTAGAACCTTCTTCAAAATTAGAGTGATCAAATGGCTATAAAGGAGACCTTTGATCAACTTCTCCGAGGTCGTAATGTACAACATATGCTTAAAAATGGCAGCCCCGAATTTATTTTTCTACCCTCCATAATGAAATAGAATAGATTTAGGGTAGGATAGTTGGGCTTGGTGATGTGTCCACCGGAGGGAATGAGGGTTCTATCAATAATCTCATAAGTTATGTGTTGATCAATTGTCAAAACTTCTAGAATAAAGGTTTCCAGCCTACCCAATTCCCTACTATCACGTCCAAAATATTTCACGCTACATTCCAAAAAGTCAACATATGGGTAGTCACTTTCTAAAGGCCAGTTTTCCTTGTGCTAACAATCATCCAAAGGCGTATCTGAATCTTTTGGGAAAACGAGTTTGGATTGTTGGTAAGGGTAATCCAACAATTTATTGATAGACCATTTGATAATTAGAATATCTATGCTCCCAACCCTACCCGTTAGCCACTCCACGTAAATTAGTGTAAAATTGACAAGTTAAGTAGAAGTAAGCTCTCTCGTTGCAAGATACCAACTTCTCGACATGATGTTCACTGAATTTACTAAGAAGGTTGACCAATTCTATTGAAAGATACTCGCTAAAGTCAATTAAATAGAAATCTAATAGTTTCCCCTACTCACGCAATTCTTCATAACATTTTTGGGCAGAAAGAGATATGAACCTTGCCTCCGATGTGTTGCCCCTGGGTTGAGACCTAGGAATTCCTCTCCGGGAATCTCTACCTCTAGCCACTGTGATTAAATTGAGTGTTAGACGAAGTTGGTTGTGCCTGATTGTGTTTGTGAGTGCGCAGTGAAATGCAAGGTTTTAAGATTTGAGATTCAATGGTCGAAGTATTTTTTATCGGCCTCAGAGTTTCGAATTTGGGAACAACTAATAGGCCCTTTATAACTAGGGTCCCAGCCATTTCCGAACAAGGAAATGATTTTGTAGGGAATTATTGCCATTCAATCATTTCCAGATTGGGTCCGGAGAGTGGCCAAGAGCTCGGAAACTTAGTTTTTGAACTTGGAAAGTGGTTGCTCACATATGGTTAAACTAACCCTCAAAATTTTTGAGTTCCGAAACTTATTTAACCTTTTAATATGAAGGGAACATAAGATTCCGTACTCGGAATTAGCTCTGTACTTAATGTCAAACTCAAATTTCCTAACCCTTGAAACCCTTTTCAATTCAAATTGATCACGTGATCTTAATACTCGCATATCATTTTCAACATAAAGTAATGGGAAATATTTGAAAACTATTATATATATAAATTCCAAAGTGATGTGCATAAAAAGATAAAATTCAACATTTCCAAAATAAGGTCCAAGCATTCATTCTAAAAATAATGATGTGTCTTTTTTATACGTTTATTTTGGGACTTTTTGGATTCACTCTTGTACACTTTTGTGCTCTATATGCGACATTTTCCCTTGAAATTCTCTAAGATGAGTGAAGAGCGACTTTGCGGTTTTGTTACTTTTGTAAGGGATTTTGTGTGACCAGACAATTGTTGGAAAAATTTTCAGACTATCTTTGAAGATTTGAAGACCTTCTTTTGAGATTTGAAGACTAGAGGAATTCAAGAAAAGTGAAGTGAAGAGGAGGACTTGAAACAAGATGAAGAAATAAATCAAGATGCTTAATTTAGGCTCGGTCGCAACTCGCAAGGAATGTGTCACGAGTTGCGACAAACTTGTGGCCAAAAATATTTCCTTCTTTTTTTTTACTATAAATACCAAACCTTATCCTCTCTTTTCACACTCTTCTTCTTCCTGCGCGATTCTGGGCTTAAAACCCTAGTTTTCTTCTTCTTATTTTCTTAGGTTAGTTATGTGTTTTAATTTTATAGGTTAGTAATCTCCTTGGGAGAAATTGATTGAAGCTTCCAAACTAATGGATTGTTATCATATTTTTTCATGAGGTAGCGATAAATGGTTGATTCTTCAATGTTGATCTTTCTAGGTTAAACCTAATGAATGCTAAGTTTGGTTAAATGGTTAGGAATTTGGTAGAATGTTTGTAGTTGTTATCAAATCTATGGTTCTTCGTATATAATTCCATTAATGAAATATGTTTATGGTCATTAAAAATCTGAAGTGATCATTAATGAGTTTTGTAAATGGTCATTGAATGTCTTTGTGAATTACTATTGAGAAGAAATGAATGTTAATCTTCAGAATGGAAGTGATAGCATTCCCCATAGGTAATGAATGTGATAGAATGAGTGAATGGTTCTATGATCTATAAGAGGTATGGAAGTGGAGATCAATTTCCCCCAAGGTTTTGTTTTTTTATTTTTTATCCCTTTTAATTAGTTTCTTGCATGATTAGCATAGTTTCTCAACCTTGCTAGTTATCTTGTCTTTACTTTCATAACTTAGAAAAACCAAACAAACCCCCCCCCCTTTACTTTCTTATATATATATATCTATGTATATCTACATCTAGGGTTATAACCACCGTTATATGCATGAACCCTTAGGAAAATACTTGTTCTTCGTAAACGACCCCGATTTGCCAGTATCTACTTAATTTGGAAAAATGTATTTTTGAGAGGTATGGCGATGACATTCAAACTTTTGGCCCCGCTTCCGGGGAAGAGGCGCTCATTTTAAGTGTTTGGGCATATTATGTGTGAGCATGTCAAGTTGTTTTTAGTTGCCTTTTCTTTTTAGCTATTTTTATCGAAGTAGGTATTGCTTTAGTTCTTGATGATTTTCTTTTATTGAGAATCCTTGCAATATCATTAAGAATTATTGAAAAAAGAATAAATATGGAACATCTCACCTTGAGGGAACTCATGATGAGAAGAGAGGCTCAATGAGCAAGATTTTGTAGGATTTGTCATTCCGACCATCCTACCGAGTCTTGCTATATGTTGAGGGATAGGTACTACGAGGAGGAAATAACCGTTGGTTTTCAAAAACAAGGGTATTGTGAAGAGTGCTATTATGAGGATAGAGTTGATGGTTTTCAAGGGCAAGAACCTCAAGAACAGTATCCGTACCACGATTCTTACAATACAGAGTGGAGTGGTAATCCAGATTTTTGGTATGAGAATGAGCTAGAAAACCAACCCTACGAGCAATATGGTTATCCCCTACCACCTTACATGAAACTCCATAACCAAGCACCATGAGAAGGTTTAATTATGACAAATGTGGAGATTATGGATGCAATAGAAAACATGACCAAGTTGGCCAAGACTAATAAGGAAGCAGAATCTCGAACTTCCTCAAGACTCAAGGCTTTGGGGGGTATGTGAACAACATGATGGAAGTGGTGGTCCTAATGGAAGCCCATTATTCCAAAGATACACCATCCTAAGTCGAACTCAAACATACGGTGAGTGAGGTCACCTTGATGAATGAGTTCAAGTTTGAAGGGGATGAGGAGTTGGTTGTTTAATACAAAGAAGTTAAGGAAGAGGTGATTGTGCTACATCCATTTCCATCATCACCCCACCCTCACCTAGTGAACTGACTCCACCATTTTCAGATGCTGAAGGAGATAAGAGAGGAACCAAAAGACTATACCAAGCCTCCTAACAACCCCACTCCTTTAAAAAAACTCCACCTCTAAAAAACTTTCTTCTTGAAAGTTTTGTACTCCCACCTCTATACTTTTGAATGCTCATGGTGAATGGGTTCAAACTACCACCATATGGATAACATTAGTGTCGTGCCGAAGACCTTAAACATACTAAGTATCCGTCGACGTAAATAAATTTGGCTTTTATTTTAGTTTTTATCATTATTTTTTATTTTATCCTATTTTTTTACAGTGTATTTCCATGTTTTTTTTTATAGAAAAGTGAAGTGTATTGCATCGGAGAAGATGAAGGAATGAAATCTATGAGAAAGGGGAGAAATCTTGGAAAGTTGGTAAAAAATTTCTTCTTAGTACTAGGAAATCCTGTTTGTCGCGAGTCGCGAAAGAAATGTCGCGAGTCGCGAAAGAAATGTCGCGAGTCGTGATAGAGATGTTGTGAGTCATGATGAACAGGGGAATTTTACAAATCCCAGTCCAAGTTATTCACGAGTCACGATCATGAGTTCGCGACCAAAATTAGAATTTTTTGCGAAGAATATGAACTCCCGGTTACATGATATCATGAATCGTGAAGACCCTGTCGTGAGTTGCGACGGTAGCTCACGATTTATGACATGTCTATCGCGATCACGACAAGAATCTGAATTTTTTTTTCTAAAAATTGTAACTCTCGTGACCAATTCTTTGCGAGTCGCGATGGTCCAGTTGCGATTCGCGACACAGAGATGACTTTCCAACTTCTTTGTTTTGGCCGCCGCGATTCACGACGTGTACGTCATGGGTGGGTCGCGACATTGAGCTAGAATACTACATCATCCTTTCTTCTTCTCTACCAACAACTTCTAAGAACTACCACACCTCAACTTATTTCTCCACCATCTTGCATATATAGACATATGAACATTTTTTGCATCTTTATAGTAACTTTGTTGATTGTAGTGTGCCGACTACATCATTGCGATTGTGATTGCTAAATTATATAACTACATCATAGGACTTCTTGGGATTGGGAAATTTAGCGGGAAAATGAAGTAGGGTTAGAAATTCTTGATTCTTTATGTACTTTGTTTTGGTTGATATATTTGTATGAAGTGAAGTATGTGCTTGAATTTCTCATATGGTTTTGACTTCCTTTTATACCATTGGATATTGGGATTATCAATTTGGAACTTTTTAATGTTTTCATGGATAGTAGTGAATTGATATGGGGTAGGTTTGGTTAGATTTAGGAATTGTTGTTTCCGGGGACGCAAAACATTAATCTACAATGGTCTCGATAACATTGCAGTAACATATTTAAAAAAAGTATTAAATGATTAATTTGGGTTAAAGGACATGAGTTTTTAACCATCACCTTTCAATATATGTACAAAGACAAATTAAAAATACATTATAATACTTACATTTTCCTCATTATCCAAGATTCTTGTCTTTAGAATTTTCCCACTATCCGACACATCTACCTCGACATCTTCATTGCCTATTGTATCAGAATGTCCTTCGATTGTACCCGTTTATTATTCTCGGTTCCTTTTTTCCAGAATGAATAGAATCAGAGCCGGACAATCAATATATTCAACTCGCAAATTACTAGCTCACAGAGAAGGGCACAACATTTAAAATAAAAAGCTTAAATTAATCACAGTATTTCACTAACATGTACATATCTTCTTGAAGAACATTGAAAGCCAAAAATGCTATTCATAATCTTATTAACTAAACATAACAACACAAACACATTAATTTTTACCTTTTAACAATATATGGGTATTAGATCTAGAAATTTTGTAGGTAAACCATAGGCTTCACCATGTAAAAAACTCTTACCGAAATCCAAGCACTTTGGTGTTCATTCTTCGGAGAATATGTGTAGTAGATGAAGATTTAAGGTTTGTGAAGGTTTTGTAATGGAAGTGATAATTTGTGGAGAGAATTGTGAAGTTTATGTAGGAAAACATACGGGGAGGGTTTTTGGAGGTGAAAATGAGAGGGAAATCCCACTGAAAAGAAATGGATTTTACTTTCCCCTTTTGAAGACTGGCTTTATTTATCCATTTTTTAACATGCCCGACTACGTTTCTAGTCCGGAACTCTGTCGGCTTCCAGTTTCTAAAATAGGAAAAACATCTTGTCTTTGGGAATTCGAACAGATTAGATTCTGAATGTGGAACCTAATCATGGTATAAGGAAAAAAATATTGGTTGGAATTTCATAAAAATCAAATCCTTAACTAACCCTCTCCAAGTCCCCTTGTTCTACGAACTCGTAACCAAATCTTCAAATTCCACATTCCAATGAGAAATTGAGTATGGGTCCTAGGAAATGTGGTGGAAAATTGGGCAGTGGGTGTGGGAATTTGTCTTCCTTGAGGCATCGACCAACTCAACCGAGCACTAGTGGTGCTTTAGAACAGTTCTTCAACCGTATTGTGGAACAGAGGTACATGGAATTCAAACGTAGGAAGTGTAATAATCCTAAGTTTATTCGTGTTAGTGACATGGTTTCTGCAGGGTTAGGGTATCTAGTTGAAAAATGTAAGAGCTAGTGTTTTGATAAATTACTCTTTTAGATTAACTAGTATATTATGATGAAATCCTACAATTCTACGCTAATTTAAGACAATTTAGTAACAATAAGAGGCAGACTATTGTGAGCGGTGTGACTATACTCGTCAAAGTATTCAATTAATGATGCCCTAGGTATAAAATATATTGACCCAACTAAAATGAAGCCCTTTGATGAGGTTGGACATGTTGAAATATTCCATCAACAGAATTGGCTCAGTGTTACGACGGTAACCCCGTTGTGCCCGGTAGCGATGGCAAAAATTATTTCAATAGGTCAGGATTGGCACCAAGGAAGGCCAAGAGCTACGACGTGAGAGTGTTGTCCGTGGAGAATAGGATAATATATGAGTGTATTTGTTAGAATGTCCTTTTGTCCGGTAGCCATACGTGTGAGCCTACGATAGGAAATCTAATTATTTATATTACATGATGGAGAGTGTCATGCTCAACCCAGGATATTCAATTCTTATGTATATGTTGAAGGCCCTGATAGGTAAAAAAATGATCTTCCATATGGTGGCTTGATCAAGACGTTGATCAAGAAGTCAAAGGTTTTGTCAGTAGATAAACCCTTGCGCATGGAGTACTATGACGGGGCTTGGTTCAACCTTAATCACTTAGTTATGAACGATGAGGGAGCATATGTCTTGCGCATAGTTCTCGGGTCATCCGCTAAGGCAGCGAACAGGAGTAGGGATGAGGCAATGTTGAGAGCAGAGTCTTCTTCATCTCGTGAGTAGCCAAACCTTAATTCTTTTCAGGATTGATTATTTTAATAGTTGTTAACGCGTATTTCATATTTATTAATTTTTTTGAGGGAGGGAAGGTTCTTGGATAAGTATCGTGAAAAATTATATGTCATGCTTGCATATTGAAGTTGGTGTCGTGAAAGAAGAGTTTGTTGTGGTTGAAGCTAGGCACGACAAATTCATCGATTCCACCAGACTCGAGATCGAGCTTAGCAACGATGAGGAGATGCAAAACTTCAAACCCATATATTCTGATGACGATGAGACCGAGGGTGATAATACTGATGATGAGGGTGCCGACCCAAAGAAGACCGATTCTGAGATTTAGGAGATGTTAGGATGATTGTTAGGATGAGTTAAATTGTTTAAAATTGATGTAATGTAGAAAGATTTATTGAACTTGAGTTTATGGTAATTTAGATGGACGACAAATGAAGTGTAGATTTGGATATCGTGTCTTTGACAAACTTCAATGTTTAATGATTGTTGTTTGTAGGCATACTTATGTGATTATAGTTAATGGTTGTTTACTTTCAATTACCGTACTTTAAGAAACACTTCCGACATAGGAACTATGTCTTGTCTTTAGAAAACCACTCCCAGAAGGTGTTCAGAGTTAGGAACTTGTTATTCAGGACTACAAGAACTCAGACAAAATGCATATGTTACGAGCTGAGCTCTGATCTTCTTTATGGACGAAATCTTATAAAAATGACTAAAGGATATTTTGAAGTTTTTATTGGCAGGTATGTTACGAGCTCGAATTAGAGGAAAGACTTAATAACATGATTATTGTAGTTACGAATTCAGAACTTGTCATTATGGAATTAAACTGATCATCTTCAGGAAGAAGGTTATTTTTGTTTATTTTTATTGAAAACAACTTAAGAGCTCGGAACAAAGCTTCCAAACTCTGAGTTGTTTTTAGGAACAAATTTGGCCAATTGTAAGAATGTTTGAGTTTAAGTTCACATTTCTTGAATATTAGTTACGAGTTTGTAACTTCATCGTATCTATCCATAGAAAGCACGAATATTAGAGTTCCGAGTGTGGAAGTCTAGTTCTGAACTCTTTTGCTATTTCAGGATATAAGCTGATGTAAAATGATTATTTGAATTCCAATCCTAATAAATACCAAGACTTAGTTCTAGACTTGAAATTCTAAATATGATTTTTGTAATTTATTTTGAGAACGTTGTTATATTATTGGAACTGTTAATCAGCCCTTCCAAAAATGAGAAGACGTTGTTCCGAGCTCGGAAGACAATTGTCTATAAAACAAAAAAAACTAGATCAAGAATCATTATAACAAACCCTAAAGCCATTATGAGTGTGAAACTTAATCCCCCACCCAAATTCAAACTCTCACACACGTGCGGAAAGCACCATGTCGTCTTCAAATCCAATCACACCGGTTTACCTTCGTTAGTCAAAATCCACAAAAGGAAGACAATCGAGGAATCTGGGCTACGAAGTGAGGTTTATTTCTCTCAAAGCTCAAACTAGGTTCAATACTTTAAGGGGCGATGGTAAGATATTGGATAACTATATAATAGATTTGAGTTTGTACAAGAGTATTGGGTTAGCCAACCCCGTTAAATATTTAGAAATCAACATTTGCTAAAACTTCTTAGTTTTAATGAACCAAGTTATTTTGATGAGATTTGTCAATTCTATGCCAATTTTTATAAGGTAAAGGGTTCAGGTAGTTATTAGACTGGGGTGAACAGGTATAATTTGGAGATTTGTCCTTTGATTATAAATGAAAAGGTTGATTGCCCCTACCAGAGCCTACATGATGTGTACCCCCAAGTGGAAGATGGACCTTTTGATGATGTTTATCATAGAGGGGTATGACCGCTTAATGATGATTAACTGAATATTGATCGAATTGCATGTAGTGTAAAATACTTTAAATGCAATCCTCGTGACTTAGGAAGACATGAATTATTTGATCTCAAGGAACTAGAAATCGACCAACGTATAGTGTACGAGATGAAAGCTCGGTCAATAGTTTCCACTCCTGGTCACATCACCGAGCCAAATTACTCAACTTTTGTATGATGTTTTACTGTATAATATAGAGGGTCAAAGTTAATCCCGTAATTTTTAAGCACGTAATGTGTGCAGCCACATCTAAAAGAATAATCAAGAATATGCCTTACGGAAACTTGATTACGTTGATATTGTGAGGTGTGACCGAGTTAGCTTTTCATGGCAAGGAAAAGGGATGTAAATTCTTTGAGAAGTATTACTTTAAGAAGAAAAGTGGATAATATACAAGAACAAGTGGTGTAACCAAAATGTTGATGCGGTCAAGTCTTAGAGGAGAGCAAGGGTAGAAGAAGGTAAATTTACTTTTTCAACAATCAATCTACGCTTTTTTACCTATCTTATTTCAATTGTTATTTGTACAATTTTATTGCGGAGGATTTTGGGCCAAAAATTATCAAGAGCATGAAGAATTTCTACAAATGGGTATGGGACGAAGTCGGCCAAATAAGGGATCTCATATGGTGGCACAATCATGGAATTATTGAACATACTACATCACCCCAAAATATTTCCACTAACCACTAGTCAAGAAAGTTCAATCACAACTACTATCATGCATCACAAATCGAATAAAGAATTGAATCACAATGGAAATTACCTCTTACGTTTCGATATGTTTGCTTCAAGGTTTTTGAGGGTAAATGGGGTTGGGGTGGTCTTTTGGTGGTGGTATGGAAGAAATGGTGGCTGGTTGTAGGACGATAAGTGAGCTTCACGGGTTTTGTACGTCTACACACACCATGGATCTGGGGTTTTGTTCTCCTTCTTTTCCATCATTTAAGCATCTCAAACCATGTACGTCTACATGGTCCATGAGTTGGACTCCCCATTTTCTAGCTTTTCTCCAAAAACTGCATGCTTCCTACCAAACAAACATGAACACCAATTGTAAGAGTTATCCAAAACCAAAAATTAAAAATAAGAAAATACACCAAAACAACTAAACATCTACAACACAATGCAATGGGACATCATTCCACCCCTACACTTACAACACACACGTTTCTTAAATAAGAAACATGATATGAAAATAATGGGAGGTAAAAAAAATGAGAGGCAATCACAACTTCCCAATGCATTGTTTCCATCTCAATATCCTCATATCTACCCAAACATACAACTCAAGATAAGCCACTACAAATCCATACTAAAAAAGGGTCAATCAATATCCACATAAACAAACAACTAGTGTGCGGTCCTAAGTTGTGTATTTGGTGGTGGTTTATGTGGTGGAGTGTAGTGGTGTCTAATGGTTTGGGGTAAGAATTGGAGGAAAATGTGAGAAACCCTTTTTTTCAAATAAAAATAGACTAATATATTTTTTTAAAGCTCGGGTTACCTCCCGAGAAGCTCCATATAATTAAGGTCATCGGCACGACCCTAATGTTATTTATATGGTGCGGGTTTATACCTCATCACCATAGGCAACCAAAAATGTAGTGATGGGGGTAACAATCTTCCAAGGGGAAGATATATTAGAGGAGAAGTCAACCTTACAGGAAATCAGTGGTTTGGAAGCTTAGTATATTCAATTGACTTCTATACGGTTTCCTCTAAGGGTTCCAAAAATGTGGGAGTTGGTTCTATAGGTGGAGGTTGGGGTGAAAATATGTAATATGATGAATTGAGCATAACCATTCCTTCCTCAACTTCTTCACACTCAACAAACAACTCCCCATCCCCTTTGGATTCATTTACCAAAATCTCAACTTCAACTAGGGATGGTTCATTTTTGGAATATTGGGTTTTTAGTTTGCTCATCCTTTCAATAAAATCACTCACTTGCCCCTCAACTTTCTCAATGCTTGAGAAAAGTTGATTTCCCAAATCTCTAATGTCGCTATGCAATTGTGATTGGAGTAACTCACTACTATTAGTCACATTAGCTATAACTTATGAAATTTCTCCATAATCCGATTTGGGAACTAATCGTAGGTATTCGTTTTGGGGAAAAGTATAAGTTGGTGAATGCTAACTATCAAACACAAAGTGTTGGTTTCCCGATGCATTTCCATACCACAAATTTGATTTACCACTAAACCTCAAATTTCGAGAATCGTGGTATGGGTACAGATCTTGATCCCATCGGCATTGGGAACCAAAAACTCCTACCCCTCTCTCATTTTCGCTCATCTAAGAGAAAGACTCCGTAGGGTTGTCGCAATGACATATCCTACAAAATCTCACTCGTTGAGTCTCCCTTCTCTCATAGTCACTAAACC
>JAULKM010165885.1:0-16055 GCA_032355605.1 Rubia tinctorum | reverse complement strand
CTTTGGGAATTAATGGCTTCGAGGATGTTCGCCAAATCGAGTGAGAGTGTATGTTATGGGGTCGGGCTTATCACACAACCTTAACGCAACCTTGTGCCTATATGCTCCAAACGTGCTGTGGTCCCATGCCGTTCAATGTGTCCCTACAAATCAGTCCCTAAGCTGCACCGCACACGCCTCTAGGTCGTTTCGAATCGTTTGTCAAACCGCTCTCAGCCCATTCGCCCCCCTTTGTGCGGCTGTGCACAATGCCCGAGCTCATCGTGCCTAACGCCTATTATCGCAACGCCCTATTGCTTACCTGACTATCAACCTTAGGGCTGAGTCATGATCCAAAAAGACTTCTCGTTAAATCCTTGTAACAAATAGTGTTCCCCTTTGCTTGTAATGTACTTAGCTAGTTAGCTTAGTTTAGTTTCTTTCAAGGAGGCATGCATGTTTGCCTTTATTTCTTTGAGTTATTTTCTTTCTTATAGCTGTCACATGGAATTCACTTTATAAAGTGTTGGATTCGTTATCATTCATACCCGGTTAACTTTATATAATATATTGAAAACGAGCAATTGCTCTCAAAGTTGTTTTGGCCTTTATATTGTACACTTGTAGTCTCGGCTGTGAGCACTCCTACTCTAAACTCATGTATCCATTGTGCACTTTGCAATCTATACTCACAGTTAACCGCAAGAAGAGTGACCCATAACACGCAATGTGCACTACAAAAAAAGCTTCCAGTTGTGACGTTTTTTGGAGTATTCGTGACACTCAAAAGCATCGCTAACATAATTAGTGACGCCTTGTGAAGTGCATTTATTTAGCATGTCACTAAAATTTTGTGATGCGTTGAAGTGTCGTTTTTTTGTGACGCTTTAAGGTGTAGTTCAATTTAGAAGCGTCACTAAAGTTGTGACATAGATTGATGTAGTAATTCAGTGTAGTGATATGTGCACATGTCACAAAATATTTAGTGACACCTGAAAGTAGAGCAAATATTGTGACATTTCTTTACTTGTCACAAAATATGCGTCACTACTGATTTTTATTTTGTAGTGGGAGGAAAGCTTTATTATATTTTTACTATTTTTTAATGCACTTATTTTCACTTTAGTTCCGTTCAATTGACTTTATAAAAAATAACCTCTAAATAACTGAACTAACTGAGTTGAGTTGAGTTGAAGTGCAGATAAACTCTAAAGAACGGGGTCTAATTGTAATTGTAATTAAATTAAATTTTATTAAACTGAACAGACTCAGAAGCAATAAACATGATGCCTTAATTAAGTCGATAAGGCCAAGGTCTCATAAACAAAACGTGATCTTTAATTCTATAAGCCAACAAATCCAAATCGTTTAGAATTAAATACATGACGTTACTAAATGCTTGAATAATGAAAACATGACTTGAAAGACGCTTTGCAGTATGAATGTATAAACATGAATAATATCATCTTAATCTATGAGCAAACAAGGCGAAGTTCTCCATTGCGTAAAAAAAAACCGAAGTTCTCCATCTTCAATTGGCTTCACCAAACAACATTAATGAAATAATTGCAAGTTAGAGTGGATGAGGGCAAAATCTCCAAAAGATCATGAGATATCAAAAGTTTTTTATTATTAGATGAAGCAAAAACTATTCAACCTCAAAAGCAATATTCTAACAAATTAGAACCACCAAAGTAAGCATACAAATTTGATGAGAAACTATATCATGATTCATGAAAAACAGCAAACTAACGATCAATACAATTACTTAAAGAGCTGGCGTACTCATGCCATTCATCCCCCTATCCTCCATCCACAAATTAGTGGAAGTCGAGTTCGAGTGATCATGACATTGAGGAGGATTATAGTCAGAACTCAAACCCGGGTTCAACCTGAACATCAGAATGCAGAACTCCGTCTGGTTCAGAGCTCCATCTCCATCCATATCGCCTTCTGTCAACATGCACATAATCTCCTCGTCCCCGAGGTCGTGGAGCCCTAGGATGAAGGCGCTCCTCTTCAAGCTCTCGAAAGTTATGAGCCCTTTCGTGACGTCCATCAAGAGGCAGAATCCATTGCACAGCTCCTTCATTAGGCCCTCGTACCCTGCGCGCTCGATGATCGATGGGAAGTAGTCATCAAACACATATGGATCGTCGTCGATATCCATTTCCGTCACAGCAGCTTCAACCGCGATGTTCTTATCATTCATTATTGCCATGTGAATAGTATAACTCGAAGAAGAGAAAGAAAGAAGGGTTGAGTTTTTGTTGGTTGCTGTTTTAGGGAATGTTAGGGAGTTGCTATTTATAGTTGGATTTAGGTCGGGGGCTATTCTGCTTTCCTAGAAACTGCATGGGTTCAAGAGAATTGTCTGGTTTGAGATTTTGTTTTGTTTTCGGGTTTCTACCGTTTTTCACACTTTGGATTTTTTGTTCGAGAGAATTTTTTGTACTGAGGCCAGATAATAATTGGGACATCATAAAGACATTTGGATTACTTGATTTATATATATTACATGAATTTTTTTGTTCGTTTCGTGAATTTTACACTCTGTAATATGAGTACAAAGTTACATGTATTTACGCGATACGTTCATTAATTATGGGCAGTAAAAAAATGTAATGATTATGCTGGCAATGGCCGATGGGCTGACAAATGTTTTACCTCGTGTCATGGACTATTGAGTTAAACTAAAGGAGTATTCCTGCATAATGCATGGTTGTCCTAAAAGTACTCCAGTATGGAGTTTAGGGGTTCGATAAGGTTCCTTAACCTGAAGCCTATGATGCTTTTTTTCGGATAAATAAAAAAAGACCATCTGCTATTTGTTTAGCTATAGCGTATTGAATTCGAATATACCTCCTCTTATGATCACATTTTTTATAGTGATATTTTTCCATTTTGGTAAGATTCCACCAATTTCATTACTCGTGCAATCGGAAACTGTAGGATTTGCAAGTACAAATTCAAGAAACGTTATCAGTTCACAAGCATGAATTCTAAGAAGGAAATTGGGTTCCACTAGAAAATAAGATAAAATTTCCCAAATATTGTTGTATGAATATATATATATATATATAATGTTGGCCTACAACGATCGTTTAAAAACTGTAAAGAAAATCTAAATTAAAAAATAAGAAAATTCTGAAAGAACAACAAAATAAGAAGACATTAAAAGACTGTTTTGAGCCCTGAAACGATCTGGGGTGTCCAAAAAAGCCCATATATCATAGTTCCTACATCAGTCTCCTCCAGTTCCGAAGAACTGGACCCTAAATTTTCTTCTGGATAAATGATCTCATCCTCGTGAAACTCACAAATATTATGAGCCTAAGGCAAGTTGTACCCTAGAATCAAGTCAATTTAATGTTGAATATCACACATAGGAGGTAAATTATTTGGTAATTCATCTCTAGTTAACTCATCAATTTTTTTCAACATTGCTGAAATTTTCGCTCCTAGCTGGACATCACTCATCAAACCCTTGATCACTATTGGACAATATTTTTCGCAAAAGCCTTATCAAGCTTCTTCTCACTATGGGCTATAACTAAAAATATTAGATTTCTTACTCCCCGAACTCTTCTCAAAATGCATAACATGAGCCATAACAATCTTATCCCTACCCCATGTGAACAACTTCACGTTATCAAGTCCCATGTAGTGCTTCCCAATGGCGATCGAAACTCTATAGGTCAGTGATAACCTAATTGCCCTTATTAACCCAACCTATGACATATGGTTTCTCACGAGACTCGGTGGACAATTTTAAATGATCAACCAATTTCAGAGAAATGAGGCTCTCATAACTATCATTATTAATTGCACAATTTATTATGAATAGAACAATGAGTTTTGAAAAGAATCTTACGTTGCCTTTGTTCCTTGGATGACAACAAAATCCTTTGCAACACGATGTTCATCTTCTTAATCAACTTCTCCTCAACAAACTCAACGCCTACATACTCGCCATCCTTCTAAAATTTCCTTACGCTTTCCTCCACAATTGCGATAGCCCTTCTAGTTGGACAAAATTTTGATTTGTGGCATTGCCCGCCGCAACGAAAATACTTGTCAACGGATGATCAAACATATGGGTTAGGTTGTTTATGTAGTGGCTCTTTACTCTGTTGAGAACCACTCGAACTACTACTAACCTTGCAAATCCTCTATTTCCAAGACTAAGATCTGCACTTTTCTCTTGGTCACCCATTGGCTCAAAATTATTATGAGATGGGTACTCCCAGAATTAAGAAAAATCACCACGAGGGATTTCTCCATTAATTTCACTTTCATGGTCCGGGTAGACACCTCTGTCAAGGTCCATACAATTTTCAATCTTATCTTCCCTTGTATCGAGGTCTTCAAGCTACTGGTATATTGAGCCACCTATTAATTTTCAGTCTCCCCGAGTTCATTACGTTCACATTAACACAAAAACACAACTGTGTACTATGTCATGACCCTCCTTCCTTGGGTGCATTCATTGTACATCTTGTACATTATCTACTCGTAATATATTGGTAGGAAACAATCCAACAACAACTGTTTCATACGTCTTCCCGTTCTGACTAGTCTTTTTCCTTGTCTCTGCCTCTAGACAAAAATCTTATCTCACCATACAACAACGGTACTTTTTAGCCCAATCGCCGCCATCTTAACTTGCTTGTTTTCAGGGGCATCCGTGACGTCGAAAAATCTGTCAACATAAATTAGCCAATCCAAAAACTCCTCCACTCCCATGGTTCCATAGAAAAAGAGAATATCAGCCCTCACACGATAACCAATATTGACATGTCAATTACCTGAGATCCCGTGAACTTCTTATTCGGCCACCACTTTTTCAAAACCATATTCTTTTATAACATTGGGGTTTCTTCCTTGGGAAATTGTTTTCAAACCCCCTCTACCGCATGCCCCTTTATCGTTGTTCAGGTTATTCACCTGCAGTGTCAATGTAACCATGTGGTTGTTCATCAGTTCTGTCAAAGCAGTAAGGGCAGCGGTAAAAGTCACGGTTACCCCATCTAAATTTTCCTTGATTGTTGGTTGGTCTCCCATCGTGAATCAATCAAAAAGGAACAGGAGAAATCCTACTTTGATATCACCTGACGCAGTCAAAAAATGTAGGATTCACAAGTGCAAATCCAAGAAACAATATGAGTTCACAAGCGTGAACCCTAAGAACAAAATTGGAATCCACCAGGAAACAAGATAAAATCTATGAATATTACTGAATGAAAAAAATAAAAATATTACCTACAATGAGTCTTTAAATATTGTAAAGAAACCCAAAATCGAAATTGAGGAAATTCTTATTTTGAAACTTGAAATGATCTCGTATGACCTAAATGATCGCAACGGCAGAGAATCAACGCGTCAGAGGGTTTTCACTAACGAGCATGGGAGCATACAACGACACAGTGGCTAGGTCTTCAGCGGCGGTTCATCCGATGGCGGCAGTGGGTTGAGAGGCGACAGGGGGTTCTCCAACGGTGGAGGCGGCACGGTGGAGGGTGGAGGAAGATGGCGGCGCATGAAAATTGAATGAAGGGTGGAGGGTGGAGGGGGGAGGGGGTCGTGAAAACTGAATGAAGGGTGGAGGCTAGATAGTAAAAATGAAGGATGAAAACCCTAAGGTTAATGGATTTTTTTTAAATTTTGGGCCAAAAAGACAGCCCATCGAAAGTGATTCTACATTATAACCACATTTGAAATAAAATTGTGACCTGGGATAGTACTTACGAACTCGAAACCATTTTTGGACCCTAATTAAACACGGTTCTACAAGTAGAACCACCTTTAATCGATTTTCATTAAAGACGAAACCGCCTTTAATCGATTTAAAATCTCCTTTAAAATGAAAAAAAATGTGAGGAGAGAGTTCTGAATTCGAAACCTATTTCATACCTCAATGAAAGGCGGTTCCGATGGAACTGCCTTCTAACGCTGCGTTTAATAGAGTTATCTCCACAGTGTTGTATGCAATAACTTTTAAATGTATACAATCATTTTGTGTGCATGTGAATGCCTCTAATCCAAACCCGTTTATAGAACTGAATTGAAGTGATTTAAGGCCAATCCAACCGAAATAAAATGTTCAAACCAATCTAGAGTCATCATTAAATATCATCATTGAATAGCTTTAGTAACAAATTTTATTTTTGGCACTAGATGTTTTGCCATTGATAAAATGGTATGAAGAATTTCATTTCTTCTGCGGGTGTCATTTGTGAGGTTTCGTCTCTATTGCACTACAGGAGACCTACCGCGTTAATGATCATAGCATCATTCCAGCTTAAGACAAAGTTAGTGCCACAACGAGGAAACAAAAGCAGATAAATTAATTTGGCATCTATGCTAAAAGCGGCATGACATAAATTGTTCAGAATTTTTTGATGGTAAAATGCCAAAATCCCCAAAACCTGAAAATATTGGAACTGCAAACATAAATATTGGACCCAAAACCAAACCAAAATCAATCACGGGACCAAAGAACATTTAGGTTCAACAAAAACAACCAAAATTTACAGACTGTAAGGGAAATTTCCATGAAGTATCCGGCTTAGTTTCCCTCTTGCAAATACAGAAAAAAACAGTGTGCGTGGGCTCAATATGGAGTTACTTCTCAGAGTACCGGCAGGGGCGGATCTACATGGGGCTGGAGGAGCTCCAACCCCGTCGAAATGAAAATTACAGGAAATTTGGGTAGTAAAAAATTTTAAAAAAATTACCAGCCCCTTCTGATAATGGAAAAAATGAAGAATTTTTTTTACCGATAGATCAGCGTCCGTCATGTATGTATCCTGGCTCCGTCCCCAAGTACTGGAGTAAAACTCCTAGAATATTCTTCTCCTGACACACACACATTGTGTGTGTCTATATATATATATATATATAAATGCATGAACTCATTGCAAGTTGGCAACTGATTGAAGAGATTGAAAGCGTTAGATCAATCACTCCCTCATACCTTATGGCAAGTATTAGGTTTTTGTTTTATCTTCGATGTTTCAAAAGTTGGAGAATTTCGTGGGTTAATTTTTCTTTTCATTTTTGCGCATTTAGATTTGATGTTTCATTTTAAATGCTTGATATTTTTTTAGTATTTTTTTCACTAGATAAAAATCGTGGGGCGGGTTTCGGTGGAGGTCGGTCCCGCATTCACCTTAATGGTGGCGGGTATGGAAGTAGTTTTGGTGGGTGTGAGGCGGGTATGGATATGAAAATGATCCCCGTCATGAGTAGTGGGTCGGACATGGATGTTAGTTCATACCCGCTCCATCCCTGTCACACTAGATCCGCTAGGTACACACTACTTTAATACATAATAAACTATTGTTTTACAAATCTTACCTATAATACTTTCATGTAAACAATTATTAAAATTATTATTTTAAAATAAAATTTTAGGTGTTTTTTGAGATATAGATGAGGTGAGTAAAATGGATTTGAAGTGGGTATGGATGATGGTGAATGAGTGGATTTTAGATAATACATGATGGAGCGGGGTGAATTTTAATGTTGTACTTGTCATAGGTGATGGGGCGGGTATGGGTATAAATTGTTTTTGGTGGGTATGGTATGGAGGGACCATAACTCGTACCAGCTCCGCTCCACTACCATCCCAATTTTTTACATTTGTAATTATTTTGGAAATGCCTCTGAACTGCACTACAACAAACGCCGGCGGTTGAACTGCTGTATAAGAAATCTTACAAAAATATGCACTAAAAGCTACTAATTAAGGCATGTCCGAGCCATTTCCGGAAGAGGTTTCGACTTCGGAACTGGTTTTTGGAGTGCACTAAAATAAGAAACTCTAATAAACATTCCACCTTTAAAATGGAGTGCATTCGATTTTTCCTTTCATTCTTCCATCGTTTCTTTCATTCTTCTATCTTTCCTTTCATTCTTCCATCTTAATTTCATTCTTCCATCTTAATTTCATTCTTCTTACTTCTCTTTCTTCCTTCCTTCTTCTCCCCCTCCTTCCCCAAATCTATCACTTCCTCCTTTTAGTTTTCAATGTGAATCTGCGGTGGCGACTTCAAATATGAAGAAGGTGTGCATATTATCACTGTATGGTTTCTTCTTCACTTTGAGTTTCTTAACAATAAACATGCCTACCAATTTAATGTATGTTATTGTTTAAGGTGGATTGATGATTGTTTGAATGTTTATTATTGTGGGTTTGATTGAGTGTAAGAGATGAGAATGATCGTGGTTGTGTTGTGTTGAATATGAATGTCAATCTATGTTCATATGAAGAATGAGACGATATGGTAGATCTAGATTTTCTGTTTTAATAGAATCAGAAAGCCAAGACTTTTTTTTACAAATGTTCGAGGCCAATTTTGAAATCGGAAGTGGATTCAGAATTATTTTTTTGATGTCTGAACAATAGATGACATTTTAAAAATAAGCATTCACGACTGATGTAGGACGTCTATCGGCGAGATTTGAGGATGAATTCGATCATCGCCAAGGTTCAGGACCATAGATTTGGAGTACGCTATCACGATGACTATGATAATACCTTTTAGGAATCACGGTGAGCTATTGAAGGCTTATGGACAAATCCATTTTGGGCATCAAAATGATGTTTTAATATCTTCCATTTTTCATTTTATTTTCAATTTTCCTTTTTTCATTATTTACTGCTAGAATATTTTATCTTTCATTCTATAATATTTCAAGATTTTCTCTTTTGGTAGATTTCAGACCTTAAACCCTAAGATTTGTGCTTGCGAACCCTTGAATGTTCATACATATTCATATTTGCGGATTTTTTGGTTTTCTGACTGCGTCAACGACGCTTCGAAGTGCCATGGAATGAAACAAATAATGGGCGGTTGTGGAACTTCCGTCTAACGACCACACGTGTCGCAACAATGTTAGAGGACGTTAGTTTGGAACCACCGTGATACGAGGTCAAAAATGTCATTTATTTTAGTTTTCTTGATTTAGTGTTTTTAGGAGGTCAACACTATACTATTTTTCCCACTGGGTTTTTTAATGAGTTAGTGTGCTCATATTTAAAATAATTTTTGAAATATTGTAATTTAGGAGTTTTGATTTGACTAGAATTAGATATGGTAATATTAGATAAGGAAATATTTATTCAAGATTAGCTTGAATAAATTTCGGCCATATATACTCAATTTATTTTAGGTATTTTAGTCAGATATGGTTTTAGTTTCCTAAAACTGCCATAATTCTTTTCAATTTTTATTTGTATTGACCGAATTTTACCTTATAAATAAAGGGGTTTGGCCGAGATATTACACACAACGTTATTATCAATAAAAAAACCAGATTTTCAAGTTTATTGCTTGCGAGCAAAAAATTTCATTGTTTCTTAATCCTGCAGGTTAATTAAGTATCAATACCCTTTGTGAGCTAATCATGCGGGCTAGTTGGTGAATAAAGAACCCTTTATTTGTGAGTTAATCCTACTGGCTAGTTAACGAGCAAAATTTTGAATTGTGAGCTAACCCTGCGGGCTAGTTGGTTTTACAATTCTCGAGTTGTTCAAAATCCCGAGGGCTAGTTTGATCAGTTCATGGAACTTAGTGAGGGTTTGCAGATTCCTTCATTCAGTCTAAGATTTTGATTCCGCAATCCAGATTTTTCCGTAGAGATTCATATCACACAGTCTTAAACCCTTTTTCACCGCATTTAATGCCCTTGTTCTGCAGGATTAGGTAATCTTTACTACGGTGAGATCAGATAGTAAATTAATGAATTATGATCGTGAGAAAGTTTCAAGAAAGGAGACATGTTCATAAACTTATTGACAAACCCTCTGACTTTTTACCTTAAAAATTATAATTTATTTTAAAAATTAAATATTGTACTATTATATAAGTTAAAAAAGTAATAGTGTGTATTTGAATGTAAAATATAAAAATACATTTTAGATTGTTTAAATTTAGTGTGTAATTTAACAAATGCAATGTATAAGTTAAAAAATACAGTGGCTTGTCCTTAACTAATGGACAGACCACCTGTTAAGAGACCTACTCTATGATCATAAGTTTAGCGACACCAGAAAATTATAAGAGAGCGATATCGAAATCATCTATTAAAATTAGACTAAATTATTTTTTGGTCCCCAACATATGTCGCAATACCATCTTTTGGTCCCCGATGCCAATACCGAGTACATTCAGTACCCATCAAATTCAAAATGATTTGTTTAGTCCCCAAGGCGGTTTTCAAAGTGGTTTTCAAGTGGTTTTGGGGACCAAAAGATGGTATAAGATCATATGTTAGAGACTAAAAAATAATTTAGTCTACCTGAAAACCACCTAGAATCTGGTTTGGGGACCAAACAAATTATTTTGAATTTGTTGGGCACCAAATGTACGCAGTATTGGCATCGGGGACCAAAAGATGGTATTGCGACATATGTTGGGGGACCAAAAAAATAATTTAGTCTTAAAATTATTAGAAGAAAAAAGTTCATACATAATTTTAACTAATTCACATAAGTGCAAATATAACATTTTGATAATTGAAAGTAAAATATATTCTTGGATAGTTAGTGTATGTGCAAATTTACCATTTCCAACAGATTTAGACCGGAATTGGGTGAAAAGTTTATTTTACCACTCTGGAAAAAAAACAAAACCAAAAAAAATAAATGAATTTACTATTTTGACCCCAAATCTCCTTAACCCCAATTGCTTCTTCTTTATTGGAAGCCACCATCCTTTCTTTCTCCATCTTCTTTTCTCGCCGCTTTCTTTCTCCTTCAGACCTTGCTTTCTTTCTTCTTCTTTCTCCCCTTTTTCTTCCCCAGCGGTGTCGTCTTTGAGGCGGCGCTCAAGGGACGAGGATGAGAGAAGTCGATTAGGGGCTTCTTGTTTATCTTCGTAACCGTTGTCAGAGAAGTCGGGGTTTTGGTGGTGGAGGCTGGGCGTCGGTGGGGCTGGTTGGAGGGGGTGGGGTGGTAATGATCGGGTTAGAAGGTGGTGGTGGGTCAGTGGCGAGGTGGCTGATGGTGGGGCTGGGTGACTGGTTGGCGGGATGGGGTTGAATAGAGAAGGTGTAGTGGTGGTGAACCGGTGGTGGGGTTGGTTGGCGGGGTGGTGAGGTCGGTGGCAAGGCCAGGTGGCGTACCGACGACCTGGTGGTGGCCCAGTCGGAGAAGCAGCAGCAAAGGTGGTGGAGCAGTGGTGGTGATGGAAAAACAGTTGCGGGGTAAAGGGCATTTTTGTCTTTCAAAATTTTGTATTAGGCTGAAAGGGCATTTTGGTCATTTCTGGTCTTTCAATGGCCGGAAATGATCCGTCAATGCCGGAATATAGTGTTTAGGTTTATATTTGCACTTATGTAAAGTCATTAGGGTTGTTTTGTATTTCGAATTCTTTCATGATTATATGTGCACTTAATGAAATATATAAGATTATATTCTTAATATATGCCTCATTAGAATAAGTAATACTAGATAATAAGTATTGAAACATTAATCATGGCGGTATTTATCCGGTGATGAAGAATAGGAGTGATTTCACCATCGAGTGTACATTATTCCCATAATCCCAGAACGTGTCAAACATATATATGTCCAGGGAGGAAGCAGCAGGTGCCCCCCTCCTTGGAATTTTCTCTCTTTTGTTTGATCTGTTACAGATCGATAGCAGCCAAAGCTGGATGTTTTCAATCATTAATTTTTGTCCAGTCATAAGGCCCAAAGTTGAGAATTATTCATCTTTTGCGATCCGAGTTATAATTGAGTGAAATTAAAGAAACCCTGCTCTAGTAACAAAAAAACACAAAAGATGGTCGTTGCAAAATGTTGGATCATGCATTGGGTACATGCAAGCGTGAAATGATTCTGTTTTTGTTCTTGGAGGAAGAAGAAAGGTGATTGTGGGATTGAAAGATACGTGTGGTAGAGGTTTGATCACCACACCAAGAATCGAAAGTGACATTTCAATTTGTAAAAATGGAATATTTTGGCCTTGCTAATTTTGTTGTATACTTGCAGTAGCCATTCCACAACGTGGGTTCGAACGAAGACAGAGATTTGGTAGTCGGTATGGGGGTGTGGGATTCTCATGAGAAAGATAACAGAGAGCAAGACAAATAGAGGGCCATAATGGTAAGAATGATGAACCAAGCTTTGAATTTCATGATCATTTGATGATGATACATCATCTTCAAACAATAATGATGCATGGATGTATGACTCTATTGTGGCTTGGGACTTGTAAAGAACACAGGATTCTTGGGTCTTTTGGGATATGTAAAGAGTTATTGTCGATTGATCAATTTCACAGCTCCACCAGTCTAATCTTTGCCCTACTCTCTACCGATATTTTGTTGGTATTCTTTGGTATCTGACCATTAATCTACTAAAGTAGTCTTATATGGTTAACACAGTCAGTCGGTATCTTCATTCGCCTTGGGATAATCACTAGTTATTAGGATTGATAATGCGTATTCATGTTGCCCCAAATGCTTAGCATAACCTGCCCAAGTTACTCTATTTTATACACAATGTAATAACCTTTGGGTATTAACTATTGGGCCGGTTCAGGGAAGAGTTTAGTACTTACGACACAAGCAAACAAAAGAGTTTCCCTACCTACCATCCTATATAAAGAATAAAGGTAACACTATATACTCAACTATTCATTCATAATTATATACACACTTTCTAACTTGATCGTCGGAGATTCTTCCCCTGGAAAACTCCAGGGGCTTTATTTTTGCAAATTATGGCCAAAGCAGCGGCGCATACGGCGGCGGCAATTTGGGACACATCAAGGATGTTACTTTGATCCTTCACTATGTTCGTGGAACTTAGCATTATGGTTTCTCCATCTACCCTTCAACGGGATCCTCTCAGTGTTAGTGACTGTTCTAATGTAGACATGGTTAGGTGCATTGAGACGCGACTTTCCACTAGAGGATATGCCATCTTTCTGAATGGTAATGTTGTCTCCAAGAATGCTAAGAAACAGTCGAATACCTCCTGCTTAATCAATTAGTATGAGTACTTCCATTAACACCCAAAATCAATATCAATCAACAGATACTACTGTAAACAAGTCCACAAGATTCCATGATATCACTTTCAACAAAATCGATCATCAAATAGTGTCATAAATTTCCAAATCATCACGATTTAACACTATCAATCTTAGATCTACCATTTTCTCCCCATTGAACTTACCAAAAATTGGATTGATTGAACTCTAAAATCTTCACATGGCTAGCCGCGGACGGTTGATAACATTGGCATAGAATTCAACTTGAAGAAAAGGAGTTCAATTTGGAGCATAATTCGACTTGGGATTTTGAGTTGGAAGTTTAGGGAGTCGGTGAATGGAAGAAAATTGATGAAAAGATGTTTGGGGAATCGATGCTTTGTGTTCGAACATGAAAACAAGGAAATTGATTTCTTGTGTGTGATTGAATTAGGATTCGATTAAAGAATGAAACCACGAAGGATGGAGATTGATTTTTACAATTAAGGGAGTTGATTTCTTATTTACGTGCACACAAACACAAGTAAAGGAAAAGCATTAATATCTTAATGTGACAAAAGAAAATATGATGTGTGTTCACACTAGCCTTTACACGGTAGTTTATTTTGAGTTTTACATGGCGGTTCAATTTTAAACCGTCGTCCTTAAAAATTTCATGCCCAAAAATAACGATTCCGAATTTGGAACCTCCATTAAAAGATGATTATATTAATTTTATATGGAATCACCATCTAATGAAATTGTTAATGGCCATTCTCCCACTAGTGATTTGACAAGGAAGCCTAAACATAATGAAATTGTTAATGGCCATTCTCCCACTAGTGATTTGACAAGGAAGCCTAAACAAAATACAAAAAATATAATCATCAATCATATATTAATCATTAAACTATTCTCTAAGGAGATACTAGGTGTAAAGTCATATGGACTTCATTGATTATTAAGTTGGCATTTGTGAACTAATGTTGAAAAAGAAAAACGTTCCATATTGGAACATACGGAAAGATTAGGCTTTGATTGATGAAAGAATATTGCGTGATATTGGTTTATTGAAATATGGAGATTATGAAATATTGATTTAGACGTGTTTGAAGCATAATGGATTTATGAAAAATCCCTACAATTGTGGAATTGAATTTATGAAATATTATGGAATATTTGAAATAAGGAAAATCCCATTGTTTATGGGATTTGGATATGCTTCAGAAGCAGATAAGGAATAGAAATATTATGGAGAGTTTCGACCTGCTCAAGGGATAATTTATAGTGGACATCAAGGTTGTATTACTCACGATTTTAATTGAGAACATATGCACTGCAATTTTATATCTTTTCAAGAGTACTGTGAGAGCTAGCATATATATGTTCCAACATACCATGACATGTTCATTAGTTCAGAATGTATACCTTAATTCCTCGAGGGGAGGAGATCCAGCATCCACAAGTTTCAAGGTCAGAGGGAGTCTGATCAATGCGGATCGGTAGCAAGGGGAGCATGTAGAATTCACACGTTTATAATTGGAAGATAAGTATAATTGTATGGTGTACTTTGTACTGTACCTTTCTGATAAGTGAATTTATTCTGAAGTTGGCAAGACCCCACAGATGTAGGTGTATTTCATCAAACTGCGCAACCAAGTTGTGTATGTTGGTGTGTTATTTTCTTACATACTTGGTTAGATAGGATATGTTGGAGCACAAATCTAATAATTAAGCTAAAATGGTAAAACCAAATTTTCATTTGGTATTAGAGCTTGATCAATTACTCTTACCTTGGTTGTGTCAAGGAAAGTGTGATCTGGTTCTACAATGGAAACCAAAGAAGAAGTTTCTGTGTCTCGGTCACCACTACTGGAAGCAACAAATTACAACTACTGGAAGGCACACATGAGAGTATTTATAAATTCAATAGATGAATTTGCATAGCATTTTGTTGAAACCAAGTGGAATCACCCAACTGAAGATGATGATCCAGCTCGAAGGAGAAATAGGGAGAGACATTTCAAGGAAACAAAAGCTCAAAGATAAATCATCATGGTCTCCAGATGAATTGATGGTTTCACTGGAAAATTCAAAAGCATTGAATGTTATCTTCACAACAGTGGATGAAAATCAGTTCAGACTCCTCTCTACATGTCATCAGGCTAAGAAGGCATGAGATTTTTTTTTGACTGTACATGAAGGAACCAATCGTGTACGTGAATCCAAACTATAGATGTTGGCTATAAAGTTTGAAGAATTAAAAATGGAAGAGGATGATACGATTGTCACATTCAATGGGAAACTCAGAGACATCTCCAATATGGCATATCAATTGGGAAAAGTCTACAAGGAATAAAAGTTGGTAAAGAAGACCTTGAGATCACTGCCCAAGAGATTTTCAATGAAAGTTGCAGCAATAGAAGAAGATAGAGATGTATCCACAATTTCCTTGGATGAGTTAATGGGATCACTACAGATGTATGAGATGATAATGGAACAGCCTGCAAAGAAAACTCAGAAGGAATTGTCCTTCAAAGCATCGTCATCACGAGCTAATCATGAATCAGATAGTGATGATGGTATTGAAGAACTTGCTCTCATCACTAAGAATTTCTCAAGGATGCTAAAAAGGTGGTGAACAAGAAATCGCAAGAAAGAACTGGCGAAAACAAACCTCGTGGACAAAACTTTGGAAATAATCGTGGAATACATATGGAGCAAGGAAATTAGCAGTTCCATAGAAATCAAAGTGGTGAAGCAAAACAGCCATGAAAGATTCAATGTAGATAATGTGAAGGTTTTGGACATATCCAGGTTGAATGTGCTAATACATGTAAGAAGTAAGGAAGGTCATATGTCACCTCATGAAGTGAGGATGAAGAAGATGAGAAAGATGAAGAGGAACTTACCAACAATTATGTGGCATTTGGAGAAAAAGTTCAATATGATACAGATGGTGTGGATGTTCCAATACAGATAAAACTGTATGTTCCAACATAAGTTCTGACGACACCTCCAACAACGATGAAGATCAACCTGTGAGTGATGAAGAGATCTACACTGCGTATGAAAAAATGTATGACATGT
>JAULKM010165875.1:0-16055 GCA_032355605.1 Rubia tinctorum | reverse complement strand
TATCATTAATGGATTCAACAACCCAATTCAAGCACAATAAATACACAATAGCAAAGCACTAAATAGCTTACATATAGGTCTCAAGACATGAGCTTGGAAGCCTTAATCAATTGCTCCCAAGGTTGAGTTTAGCTAATACAAATCATATTAACATTCATGGACAAATTCATACATAAACAAAGAGAGAAAAGAAGAAGAGAAATGAGGAACTAGGATTTTTATGAGTGAATTTTTGGCCAAGCAAAAAGTAAACTTGTAGATAAGGTAAAGGGGTATTTATAGTACAAAGTTGGTGAAGACTAGTCAAAGAGAAGAATTCTGGGCAGAACCATCGGCACAGACCGTGCAGGTTTGGCACGGTCCGTGACAAATAGTGCATTGGAAACACGCGGTTTTCTCCTCTGGGGCGCGCTGGGCGCGCGTTTTCTCTCCCGGGCGCACGGTTTCTGTTCTTTGGGCCTTCACTTCTAAACCTTTATTTCCTTCTTACACAAAAGCTTAATCTATTACAAATATGAGTTTCAAATGTGCTAAAAAGAAATGAGCACATCACTCATAAGGATACAAAAATCCATTATATTTAACCTAGGTTACAAAATGAAGGATTTAGATACGAAAATAGAAAATGGTTATCTAAACCCCTTATGATGTAAACCTACCTAAATCTAGCAATCTTCCAAAAAAAAGATAACAAAAGATATGTTAAATGCTTCGGAAAATACATGCATTTGACGTCTCATCAAGAGTCTCCATTGGTATCATCCCCGTTTTAGCACCTTTAGAGAGCATGAGTCATCAGGTTTTGAGTTGGATTTTTCTTATCCTTTGTGGACTCATCAACCACATGGGCCGGACTGGGCTCAATTTTTAGGGAACTCAGTCTTCAGGGTTAGGCAATATGTTCAGAGGCTTGGCATGTAGCAAAATTACCATGAATTTGACACGGCAGAGAGATTTGATAGGGTGGACAGTCAACTGAACTACTTGAGAGAGAACATGGGAAACTTGCAGTTTAGAATTGGGGAGATGAATGACAGGCTAAGGACATCAGGCATCAGAGAGGGGTACTACTATTCAAATCTGAGTGGGGAGGGGCACAGACCCAGACGCTGGAAGTGACATTGAGCATCTCTAAGTGTTTCCAAGTCTTCCCTTGGTTATATGTATTGTAAACAATGTATACACTAAGTGTCGGAGAGGGGGGGAGGAGTTGGAACACCTCTATAGTAGCATCTCTTGTGCTTGTGACTTAGCTTTTGGATTGCTGTTGGGATGATTGTTTGGATACTGTTGTTTTTCTTATTTTTGGTATTACCTCATTTGGATGTTGAACTTTTTTATTGTTTGTTGTTTTTAGGTGTGGGGGAACCTTTTTGTAGTTTTTGTTGGGTATGTGTTTTGAAGGGGTACCTTCACAGTTCGTTTCTTCTTTGGGGAGAAATTTTGGAATGACACTGGTATATTGATGGAGAGTATGCATTTTTGACCTATTCGAGCTTTCTTCCCATTTTTTCTAAGTTTCTCTGTCGGGTTTTCAACTTATCCAATGATATATTTTTATCATTTTTTCAAAATATTTTTTGTAGCACAAAATGCCCCAAAGGTGGGCTTTATACTACATGAAGATAATGAAAAACACAAAATTATATCACCGTAAAATTCTTCCGAAAACATCCCCCAAAACAAAGAGATAACACCCTATAGATCAAAACACACCATAAAAGTACATCCAAAACATTCCCATACAAAATGACATCAAAAGCACAGAGGAATCTCTAGATGAAAACTCCTAAGAATTTCACTTCTCCCTCCCCCACACTTGAGCTTTTCGTTGTCCCCAATGAAGTGGAAGGATAGGAATCATAATTAAGGAATAGATAAATTAGTGATACTCATTTTACCCCTAAGGGTACTTCTTAAAATGCCTTGTCTCATGCCTCCTCTTTCTTTCTTCACACCTCATTTCTTGCCTCTCTATTGGAATACCATCCCAAAGACCATTAAGCCTCGAGATATGGAATTTCTCGATCAATTGCTTGATAGCCTCTTCTTTGACATCCGCCCTCTCATCTACAATAGTGAACTCCTCATTCACTTCTTGCTCGATGGAGTCCAACCTAGATCCCCAAACTTGCATGGTGCCCTACATAGAGTCCAACCTATTCCCAAACTCCTCCAATTGTAAACATATCCCTCTTACTGCATGACCGACCTCTTACAAAATTTTGGTAGCACTCGCAAGTTGTCCAATAAAAATGCACAATTGGTCGATGAAGTCCGCAGGTAAGTGAGTGCATCTAGGTGGTACCCTTGATGGATTCTCAGCATTCTCCTCATCAATATCTATGTCAAGGCATGATTAGAATCTGTAGAAGTCTTTCTCAAACCACAGATCAGGTGCTAGAAACAAGTTCTCTAATACAGTGTCTTGGTTGATAGCGATGCGCTCCAGTTGTGGAAGGATCATGAAATTGCAGATTGTAGAAACCTCGTAAAACCACACGAATCATTCTTCCAATGTTGTTGTAGAAATCCTCGAAGACCTTGCTAATATATCCATAGTATATTGTGTCCCCGAAGGACCTAAGTTCACCAATGCTAATGGGGAAGGAACCAGATGCCCCAAGTGCTGGGGTAAGAGTCCGACCATGCCTCCCATTAGTAACTTTCCACTTTATTGTTTCCAGCGGCCAAGCATTCTTCCAGGAAGGCCCCACCATATTGGGTTAGAAATTCCCCTCAAGAGTCATTGCCCAAAAGACTTGGATGTCCGAACCAGGGCCCTGTAAGATCTCTCAGTGACAGAATGCCCCCATGGACAAGAGTCGCTGGATGTACCACAATGACGGATGAAGTATTGGGTACTTTTGTTGAGATGCTTCCTCTCCGTGCCTGAAAGAATCCTCTAAAAAATACTCAATGAAAATGAAAGGCTTTGCCGGTGTGTCCTTGGAATCTCTTTCCCATACTTCCACCTGAACACTTGGGCAATGTCTTGATGGGACATAGTATACTCTTTGCCATCCAAGTGGAAATAGATGACCCTTCTATACTCATTGTCCGTTGCTTTCTCCATGGTTGCCAAAAACTCCAAAGTCCACCTATGTATGTCTTGGAATGATTTTCTAAGAAACCCTCTAGGCCTATTCATCTTAACAAATAAGTGATGGGCCCGAGTAGAACTCGAGTTCCCAAGGTCTCGTTGCATGCCAACTTCGTCTCAAATATGGTCCTCTTTGGGCTATTCAATATTTCCATCTTTGGACCGCACTCCCAGAAATGGTGGTCGATCCTATGAAGTCTTCAAAAAGAAATGTGGGGTTAGGGGGAAGGGAAATTTTTGGCTCTCATCTCCCAACCTTAGCCAGCTTCTTCCCTTTTTCACCCGGTTAAGTTGTTCCCTTTTCTAGCCTAGTTCTCTTTGGAGCCATTCTATCACAAGAAGAAGGTGATAATGAAAGAATATTCCAAGGCATGCATTAAGTATCATTTAAGAAGAATACTCTTTCCAAATAGCCAACACATTCAAAATCATGCTATCTCAACATAAAGGCTATCTAATCAAGAATCATTCTTCCTAAACAATAAACTCATGGAAAATCATAGCATCCCATCAAGAAATCATACAATCAGTAATCATTCCTCCTAAACTACCACAACTAATGAATATCATATCATGAAAATATAAGAACATGTACTTCCCTCACTCGTAGTTCAACACAAGATCATTCATACAACTCAAGCATTTCCCAAAAAAAGACACATCAATATTTTTCCACATTCAAGATATTGATCACAAAAATATTATGCTATATAATTTAAGTAAACGTAAAGCTAAAAGGATTGCCCAGAATTCGTGGCTTAGAGTTGAAAAATCAACACAAAAAGAAGCAACAATGCTAATTTTTAGAGAAATAGCTACAATTGTTTTTAGTTTCATAAAGATGAAGTGAGAGTGAGTGTTTTTGAGGGACTTGAATGAGCTAAATGATTACTATTGACAGGGAAATATACTATGGATTCTTATTTAAGCAATCATTCTCCTCTAAAAGAAGGTGATTGACCCACCCCCTCCAAGCGTCATTAAACAAGAGAGGAGGACATTTAGGGCTCTAAGATGAAATTTATATATTGCTCCCATTCCTACTACTATACTATCAGGAATGGTAGATAGTGGAAAGTACCGGGGTCGTCCACAGAGATGTTAGGAATCAAGTAATCTACTAAACACAACCGTGGTCGGCCGTCCACCCGACCATTTGTTAGGAATAAATAGTGTTGTGAAAATATTCATTGGGGGGATGTCAACTATAAACTACAAGCATGCAATCAATGTAATAAACTATATAAACTAACACTCAGGGAATATTAGCGAAACATGGTAAATGTTATTTAGATTATTGATATCATCAAATACAAGAACTAAACCATATTCTAGTGTTTGTGTCACGTGGTGTGGATAATGGCCAAAACTTCCCCCTCTTTGTTAAATAGATGTGCAGGTATAAAAATTTTCATCAACATCACCTCTGCAACTAGGAGAGTGCAACAATGGCTATGGCTCATTGAACAGGTTTGATTCTCCCCCCTGCGATTAAGTCCCGTGCAGAACACCATGAAGGAACTACCCCTAGGCCTACAAAGGCAAAGAAAGTAGCCGTCTTATTGATGGCTCTAGGATTAACAAAATAATCCTAGTTTCATACCTAATATTCTCTACCTGCAACCCTTCAGACCTCTTTGGTCAGCTAACTATATGCATGGTCGATTGTGACGATTAACAATGGTAACCTTTGTGCACACGCCCAGTTCTGGACTATCGTCACCCCAAGAGCATTCGGGTTTCTCTAACCGGGGAGTAGAAATAGTGATCCAACATGAAAGTAGACTTGGTTGTGTGCCAACAAAGTGTGACAATCTTGCAATTCACAGGAATATTAAGAACAAGCGTACATAATAATCACAAAACACATAGAAATAGATATATAGAAATATAACAAAATAAACATTAACACATGAATTCAAATATAATCCCCAAGTTAGATCCCTACTCCCTAAGCATTGAACCCAAGTATTTCATTGGATTATACACCTTTGGGCAAAAGAAAGATGAAAAGAAGAAAAGATGAAAAGAAAAGAACATAGAGAGAAGGAAAAGTGTTTTATCTCTCTAGTCTACTCTTAATATCTAAAAATGAGCATAAAATTAAACCCTAATAGACAAAGTCCCATATATATATTAGTAGGGAATTGGGCCTAAAAAGAGGCTTAAAATTGGCCAAAAATCTTAGCAGCTCCTACGGGCGCAGGGGGTGCCTTGTGACATGGCCCGTGCCAGCCAAGGCAGCTCGTACTGGCACGGGGCATAGTATTTGGCACGGGTCATTCTTCCTCATGTTGGAGAAGCCCATGTCATTCGGCGTGGGCCGTCGGCCGACTCTTTGTTTTGATGCGTCTGATCTATTTCGTGATTCGTTTGGTGCACCCTGTCGGTTTGAACCTCCATTTGCTCAGTACCTCAGTGCACCCCGTGTCATTCTTCACATCTCATGAGATAGTATTGACATTTGTAACTTGAAACAGCATGGGCCGTGTAAAACGGAATGTCCCGCTTCCATACATAACCGAATTTTTGAGTAAAAAGTTGAATTAAAGTGCACGACTAGCCGAAAAGGGAACCTTCGTGCTTGAATTTAACACGGCCCATGCCAGGTGATAGGGGCCATGCCAAAACCTGCATAAATGGGCCATGCTAGCATTTGGCTCGTGCCAACCTTGTGCAATCCACACCGACCGTGGCTGGTTCGCTTGGCTAACTTCTTTGCTCCGCTACGGGTGAACTGTTGATTCGATTTCGGAGTTCTTATAGTATATTTTATAGAGCTTAAGAAGAATAATCTAGTAATGACACTCTCATGGTCTGATTCTTCTCGTATTTTATCCTGAACTCCATGCAACCTCAAACAACGATCTCTCTGTTCCTCCTTTAGCCTTCTTGAACTTTGATTCCGTCTTTCTTTGTTCCAATTCCATATACTACCATGATTTGGAGTCTGTGACCTTTAATCTACTACCATCATTGTGAATTGCCTTCGATATCTTCTACCATCCTTGCTCACCCTCGAGGGTGGCCTTCTACAAAATAAAATGAAAAAGCACTCACGAGCAACCTACTTATGAGATTAAAGAGGAAGATCTAGGTGCTCATGAATACAAAATGTCCATTAGCTTCAATTAAGTCTAAAAAAAATTCTTGATTTACACAAGAATACCAATGGCCGTCTAAAACCTTTGTCGTGCAAATATAACCAAAACTAGTAACTAACCAAACAATATATGATAATAAATGTGTTAAATGCATCGGCTAACTCATGCATAATGGTTAACATCAATTCCCCCAAACATAAACCTTTACTCATCCTCGAGGAAATAAAATTGAGAAAAGATCTAAGAAAAATGTAGTATGCAAAGAAACGTTGGCCAATACATTCAACTTGTTCCCAAGGTACCCTAGTTCCCCCAAAGAAGTAAGAATCTCACAACTCTCACAATCCCCGAATTTGCTAAAGTAACCTAACCATCCTAAAATATTGTGAAGAAAAAAGTAAGCATGAAGGAAACGTTTTGAACTAGCTTACTAATTGGAATCCAAGAGATGTTGATGAAGAAACCACCAAAGAATTATCCAGAATTTGAAGCGAAGATATGAAGAATCCACACAAGAAGAAACAAAAATGCTAATTTTTGAGAAAAATGGCTCAATTTTCGAGATATGCCAAGGAGAGGTGAGAGTGAGTGTTTTTGAGAGATTTTGATGAGCTAAATCAATACTTTGGGTGAGGTAATGTACTATGGATCCTTATTTTTCAGCAAAGAGTATGATTAAAAAAGAAGTACAAATGAGATAAGGATGGAATTTTGGAAATTAGAGAGTGAAAGGGACATAAGTACCAATTTATTTATGCACAAGGGAGGTGTTGATGTACTATTTACACCAACATTTGAGGTAAACAAAGATTAATTAGTCAAAATTTCCATGTTTTTAGTTCAAAGTTCAAACTTTTAAAAAAATCTGGATTTTGTCCCAAAAATTGCAACACATGAACCTGACACCAGGTACCCCTCGTGCCAAAAATTTAGCACGGCTCATGCCAGATCTCAGCACGGGCCATTCTTGGTGGAACAGACAGTGCTAGAATTCGGCATGGGGCACCCTCGTGCCAATTGGGTGTTACACTAGGCTACCCTTATGGATAGTGCCTTTTTCCCTTTTTCCTCCCTTTTTTGAACCAACTTTGTCACCTAACAAACCCTATATCCTTTTGCTAAAAAAGAACGACACTCAAACTCAAATTGATTGATCAAAAAGAGTTTCATCCCAAAAAACTTTGTCAAACTAAAACATGTAATATATATCTACTAAAAACATGCAAGGAACAAGGAAAGAAAGACCATATATATATATATTTATTTTCGTCATCAAGACTTATCCCTTTTTCATGCATTTTAATTGAAATCACCAACCATTGGGTGTTTGGATTCGCCATCGACAGCTTCACCCACAATGACATCCTTGTGAATAGGTCTCCACAAGGAGTCATCCTTACCATTAAGCACTTTGTTTTCCAATGAGAGTGAATGTCCACTCATAGTCCTAACCAAATCCTTGGCCATTTCCTTCGGTTTGGGAGGTGGTCGAGGGTGTTTTACATCCCCACCATTTCCCATAGCCTGTTTAATGTTAGTGAGCATAGAAAAACAATCAAGAAAGACAAATCTTCACAAACATCATACAAGGCTATAGTCTCATCAATATGCTCATCACAGTTAAAGTGCATGGGAGGGTTTCTCTTATCACTATCATTGTAATAAAAAATATCATTAAGCATGCTACTGTAGGACCAAGTTATCCTCCTGTAGGATTTACTTCTCGGGCTCACGACCTCTTTCTCGCTCTCAACTTCAAACCGCTCACATTCCTTGGATTGACCTCTGGTTGGGATGGAAGTTTGCCGGACTCTTTGGCCTCAAGTCGGCTTACCGAGGTAGCAAGTTGATCAACTTGAATCTCAAGATTCTTAATGCTCGAGAAGGCCCTAGTGTTGAGATCTTCAATCTCTCGTCTTGTACGCCCCGCAACAACATCATATTTCTTAGCCAATTGAGAGATTGCTTCAAGGATTTACTCTCGGTAGCACTTGTAAAGTGAGGCATTATTGTTTGAATATCCTTCTACGATTGGATAAGGCTAAGGTGGAGCTTGTCCACCTTGGTTGTACCTTGCATTTGCTTCTCCTCGCGTCAACGAAAGTTGTGGTGATCCCGGTAACTCGGGTTGAAGCAGTTTGCGTAGGGATCTTGCCTTTATCCTCATTGGTTCCCATGGAACCCTTATTGTTGTCCCCCAGCAAAATAAGGCATATTTCCACCATTGTTGAATTCTAACGCCTTAACTTCCTCAAAATACTCCACCACTTGTGGGCACTTATCTACGTGATGATAGAGATTGCAAACACTGCACACCTTTTCATGTATGATCCCCCTTTCCATGAATTATTTAATCATGGAAGTAAGAGTTTGGATTTGCTTCTCTAACTTAGGGGGGGGGGTTAGATTGTTCTTCCACGAGCTTCAACCTAGACATTGTTATCCGTCATGCAAGAGTTATCAAGTTGAGCATCTTCTTCCCACAAGGTTATGCTAATACAAAGAAAAGAGGGATTAGGTGAATCATGCTTAGAATTGTAAATATCAAACCCAACTTTATCCATGACATCCTCTAAGGTTATTTTACCAAATGAACATCAATCTTAGTTCTTGATATTTTAAGAAAAGGTTTCCCCCATAAAATTTAGGGTGCACCACCATTGTGCACTACATGAAGGACATAAAAGTCTGCCAAAACCCCAAACTACCCACTAGGTCCATCACATCCTTCACTAATCCACGAGGACTAGCCTGGGAGTGATCAGCCATTTGGACGATTACCCTATTATCCTTAAGTTCACCTATTTCTAGATTCTCATAAATACACGAAGGAATGACATTAATAGAATCTCCTGGGTCAATCATAGCATTTTTCACCAATTTACTACCTAAATAAATTGGAATTGGAATCATACCGGGGTCATCAAATTTTAGGCAATTTTCTATGATTATGAGTGGCAACTCCCCCTATTTTCACTTTACCAATTTTCTTAAAGAGTTTATTCCTCTTTTTTGTACATATGACTTTTAAAAATTTTACTTACGGGGGAACATGTTCAATCAAGTCAAAGATCGGGGAACTAACCTCCACCTTCTCAAAGATGTTTTGGATATAATCATCGTTGGTTGTCACTTTCAACCTTTCCCTAAGTACATTAAGTACGTGCGGCGAGAGATTAACCCTCGCTTCGGGTGTTGGAAGATCCTTAATGGGTTCCTCCACAACCACTTCTTACTATCCCAAGCTGTTTTTGTTGTTTTCCACGACCAAGTCATCATCCTGTAGGATTTCCTTCTCAGGCTCACGACCTCTTTCTTGCTTTAAACTTCAAACCGCTCACATTCCTTGGATTGACCTCTGGTTGGGAAGGAAGTTTTCAGGACTCTTTGGCCTCAAGTCGGCTTAGCCAAGTTGATCAACTTGAATCTCAAGATTCTTGATGCTCGAGAATGTCCTAGTCCCGAGATCTTCAATCTCTCGCCTTGTACGCTCCATAAAAACATCATATTTCTTAGCCAATTGAGAGATTTCTTCCAGGATTTACTCTCGGTACCACTTCTAAAGTGAGGCATTATTGTTTGATTGTCATTCTACCATTGGATAAGGTTGAGGTGGAGCTTGTCCACCTCAGTTGTATCTTGCATTTGCTTCTCCTCGCTTCAATTGAAGTTGTGGTAATCCCAGTACCTTGGGTTGAAGTTGTTTGCGTAGGGATCTAGCCTTCATCCTCCTTGGTTCTCACGGAACCCTTATTGTTGTCCCCTAGAAAATGGTGGCCTATTTCCACCATTGTTGAATTCTAACGCCTTAACTTCCTCAAAATTCTCCACCACTTGTGGGCACTTATCTGCGTGATGATAGAGATTACAAACACCCCACACCTTTGCATGTCTGACTCCCCTTTTCATGAATTATTTAATCATGGAAGAAAGATTTTGGAATTGCTTCTCTAACTTAGGGGGGTTGAGATTGTTCTTCAATGGGCTTCAACCTAGACCTTGTACCAAGTTGCCTTTTTTCGTTTTCCATCTCATGGAAGAGTTCCATTGCTTCCCTTGGGCTCTTGTTGGCAATTGAACCATTGCAAGAAGCGTTCTCCATGGGCATGTTATCATTGTATAATCCTTCGAAAAAATAGTAAACCAAGTCTCCCTCCTTGAATGGATGAAAGTGACAACTAGCTAACAGTATCTTGAACCTTTCCCAATACTTGTAAAGGGACCTATTAGCAAACTGAGAGATGTTGGAAATTTTCTTCTTCAACCCCATAGACTTTGAATCTTGGAAGTATTTCTCAAGAAATTCGTGCTTCATATCCATCCATAAGGTGATACAACCGGTCGGAAGATAGTATAACCAATCTTCGGCCGAATCCCGAAGTGAGAAAGGAAATGTCCTCATATTATAGTTTTACTCCAAAACACCCGCCGACTTCAAGTTGGTACAAACTAGGTGGAATTATGAATGATGCTTGTTCACATATTCTCCGACCATCCCATGGAAAGTAGGCAAGCAATGGATCATGCCGTTCTTTAGTTCACATATTACATTGGGTGGAAATGGTGTGAAAATGATGCAAAGCGGTTGATTCTCCGAGTTTGGAGCCATCAAATCTCCCAAATTATGGTTATTCTCCACCATTTTTTCTTTCTGTACGGCTACCTAAAATGGTTCTTGTGAAACTTCCATCCTAAGTCTCCTATTACTTTTTTGCCTAGTACCTGTGTAATCTGATTGACTATGTAAAACTCTCAAGTTCCTGGCATGGGTATGTACCATAAACCGGGAATAAAAAATTGGCCAACTCAAATCAACACTAGTAAAAAGGGTTAGAAGTTCGGAAATAAGTAAGAAAGCTCAACGAAAAAAACAACAAAAAAACAACACTGATTACTAGACCGTTAAACTAACATCCCCAGCAGAGGCGCACAAATTTAACCCGCCCTCACCCGAGCATCGTTAAACAACAGAAGAGGATGGTTAGGGGTTAATGATGAAACTTATATGTTTCTCCCGTTCCTAATACTGTACTACCAAGAATGGTAGATATTGGTAAGTATCAGGGTCATCCATGGAGATATTAAGAATCTAGTAATCTACTAAACACAATCGTGGTCGGGTCATCAATATGACAACATGTTAGGAATAAATGGTGTTTTGAAAATATTCATGGGAGAGGGGTGTTCACTATCAACTACAAGCATGCAATCAATGTAATAAACTATATAAAATAACAATCGGGGAATATTTGTGTAACATGGTCAATGTTATTTCAATCCTTGATTTCATAAAATACAAGAACTAAACCCTATTCCAGTGTTTGGGTCACGTGATGCTGACGATGGTCAAAACTTCCATCAGCCTCTCCTCTGCAACTAGGAGAATGCAACAATGGCTATGGCTCATTGTGCATGTTTGATTCTCCCCCGTGCGATTACGTCCCGTGTTGAACCCCACAAATAAACTACTCCAAGGCCTATAAAGGCAAAATAAGTAGCCGCCTTATCGATGGCTCTAGGATTAACAAAACAATCCTAGTTTGGTACCCAATCAATCTCTACATGCAACCCTTTAGACCTCTTTGGTCAGCTAACTAGATGCATGATCTATCGTGATGATTAACAATGGTAACCTTCGTGCACATGACCAGTTCCGGACTATCGTCACCCCATGTACATCTAGATTTCCTTTAACCTGGGAATAAAAATAGTGTTACAACATGAAAGTAGACTTGGTTGTGTGCCAACAAAGAGTGATAATCATGCAATTCACAGGAATATTAAGAACAAGCCAACATAATAATCATGAAACATGTAGAAATAGCTAGATCTAGAAATCTAAAAAAATTAAACACTAACACATTAATACTAATATAATCCCCAAGGTAGATCCCTAATCCCTGAGCATTCAACCCAAGTATTTCATTGGATTCAAAACCTTTAGGCAGAAGAACGATAAAAAGATGAAAAGAAAAGAACCTAGAGAGAAGGAAGAGTGTTTTTTTCATTATCCTACTCTTAAGAAGTAAAAATGAGCATAAACTTAAACCCTAGTAGAAAAAGGTCCATATATATAGTAGCAGGAAATTGGGCTTGAAACTTGGCTCAAAAGTGGCCAAAAATCCTAGCAGCCGCCACAGGCGAGGGGGGTGTCTCATGACACCACCCTAGACAGTTAAGGGGGGCTCGTACAGGTGAGGGATGCCACCCTTGGCATGAGTCATGTTGGCACGGAGCATTGGCTCTTGCATGGGCTGTTCCATCACGTGCGGGCGCGGGCCATCGGTCCGCTCTTTGTTTTGCTCCTTCTAATCTGCGCCATGAGTCATTTGGTGTGCCCTGTCGGCTGGAACCTCCATTTTATCAGTATCTTGATATGCCCCACGTCATTGTTTACATCCCATGGCTGGTCTTTGATTTTATGACTTATCAATTTTTGGAGTGAAAAGGTAACTTCGAATTCACGGCCAGCCAAAAAGGGGACCCCTCGTGCTGGAATTTGCACGGCCCATGGCAAGAGATACCGGGCCATGCCAAAGATCCTTGACATGGGCAGTGACAACCGACATGGGCCATGCTATATTTTTTCTCGTGCCGAGGTTGTGCGGTCCGCGCCGATTGTGGCTGGTTCGCTTGGCTAACTTCTTTGCTCCGCTACGGGTGAACCTTTCATCCTATTTGGGAGTTCTTGTAGTCAATTTTATAGAAATTGAGAAGAAGAATCTAATGAAACTACATTTAAGGCCTGACTCTTCTCAGAGTTTTCCCTGAACCCCGTGCAATCTCAAACAACAATCCCTCAATTTCTTCCTCGACCTTCTTGTACTTCGAATCAACCTTTTTTGGTCCAAATTCCATCTACTTCCATGATTTGGAGTCCGTGGCCTTTAATCTTCTATTATCCTTGTAATTAGACTTTGATATCGTCTACATTATTTTTAATGGCTTTTTAATATCAACTACTACCCTCGCGGATGGTCTTCTACAAAACAAAATGAAAAGCACTCACGAGAAACCTACAAATGAGATCAAAGAGAAAGATTTAGGTTTCCGTTAATACAAAATGTTCATTAGCTCCAATTAAGTCTACAAAACACGGGATTTAGATAGGAAAACAAATAATTGCCGTTTAAACCCTTTTTCCGGCAAACCTAAATAAAACTAGAAATCAACCATACAAAATTTGTTAATAAATGTGTTAAATGCATTGGCTAACACATTCATAATGGTGCACATCAGTGATTCAAGATGGAGGTACAAATGAGATAAGGATGCCATTTTTGAAATTAGAAAATGTTGGGAACACAAGTACAAATTAGTTAATGCACAAGGGAGGTGTTGATGTTTAGTATAGTACTATTTACATCAACAACCCCTAGGGAATAAAACATTTGTTGAATTATTGGGTGTTGTAAGCTCCTTGATGGTATCCCTCTCTATAACCATTTCACACTCCTCCAAGTTGGTCTTGTTGATTTTCACAACTAAGTCATCTTCTAGAAAGATTTCCTTCACAGGCTCATGCACCTCTTTCTTGGTCCGTAGCTTCAATGCTATCACATTTCTCGGATTGATCTATGATTGGGAAGGAAGCTTGTTGGACTCTTTGGCCTCAAGTCGACTCACTGAGGTAGCGATTTTCCGGACTATGATTTTAAGGTTTTTTATGCTTAAAAAAGCCCTAGCCCCCGCGATCTTCAATCTCACTCCTTGTGCGCTCCGCAAAAGCATCTTACTTCTTAGCCAATTAGGAAATAGCCTCCAAGATTTCTTGTTGATCCGACTTGTAGAGTTATGCATTATTGTTAGAAGTCTCTTCTCCCCTTGGATATGGTTGAGGTGGAGCTTGTTCAACTTGTTGTACCCTGAAATTTATTCTCCTTGCGCCAACGGAAGTTGAGGTGATCGTTGTACCAAGATTTGAAGGTATTCGCATAGGGGTCTTGCCTTTACCCTTGTTGTTGTTGACCCCTACTGAATTGTTGCTTATTACCACCATTAAAGTCCAATGGTTTCACCTCTTCCAAGTCTTCCAACATTTACGGAAAAGTATCATTGTGATGATTGAGACTACAAATGCCACAAACCTTGACTTGGTGAACTCTCTCCTTCATGAATTCCTTCATCGTAGAAGCAAACACTTTGACTTGGTCCTATAGCTTGGGAGATCGATCATGGTCATCCATTGTTTTCACTTGAGATCTAGTGCCATATTGCCTCGTTCCATTGGCCATTTCTTTGAAGAGTGCCATCACATCCTTTGGACTCTTGTTGGTGATTGAACCGTTCCACGCAACATTCACTTTTCACATGTCATCATCATACCACCCCTCGAATAAGTAGTATACCAAATCACCATCCTTGAACGGATGATATATACAGCTTGGCGATAGCCTTATGGATCTCTCCTAGTACTCATAAAGGGTTTCAATTGTGAACTGGGATATATTTGGGAGTTGTTTTTTCAGACCCAAAGACTTGGAAGTTGGAAAGTATTTCTCAAAAACTCTGCGTTTCATGTCTATCCAGGAAGTAATGCAACTGAATGGAAGGTAGTAAAACAATTCATTGGTCGCATCCCGCAATGAGAAGGGAAATGACCTAAAATTTTAGTCCTCCTCCGAGACTCCCGGAAGCTTCATGTTAGTACAAACTAGATGAAACTTTGACAAGTGCTTTTTCAGATCATCACCGGCCATTCCATCAAAATTTGACAAAAATAGGATCATGCCGCTCTTGAGTTAACAAGTCTCATTGGTTGGTAAGGGTGGAAGATAATACATATGGGTTTATTCTCCAAGTTGGGAGCCATCAAATCCTAAGTATGCAATTATCCTCCGCCATTTCTATAGTTTCTTCATTACCAAAGTTGGCTATTGTGGAACTCCCACTTTAGCTCTCCTGCCCCTTTTTCTTCGACTATCTACGTACTCCGTTAGATAGTATAAAGTCCCCAAGTTTGTGGCACAGGTACTTACCAAAATTAGGAGCCAAACAATATCCAATTAAAAGAAAAACTAGCAAAAGGATTAGAAGTACATGGATAACTATGACAAAGGCTCAATAGCAAAAACCAACAAAAACAGCACAAAATACTTGACTAACAAGCTGTGCAAGTTAAAAACTAGACCTTTAGACTAACATCCTTAACAATGGAGACAAAGGTTTAACTTTTCCCTCCCGGTGTCGCATAATAAACACACAATCCTTTTTCACGGGAGAATGCACTCACTAAAATGAGAGAAGAACGTGATCAAAGATAGAAATTTATATTGTTGCTCCCGTTCCTACTGCTACTACCTACGAGGTAGATAGTTGCAAGACGCGGTCGTCCACGGAGATGTTAGAATTCTAAGAGTCAATTGGACATAGCCGCAATCAGGTCGCCAATCCGATAATGTGTCAGGAATAGCTAGTATTGCTGAGATAGGCTTTAGGGACAGGGGTTTACAAAAAAATACTAGCATGCAAATCACAAGAGAATAAACTATATAACCTAGCATTAAGGTAGTATTTGCGTAGCATGATCAGTGTTGTTTCGATCCCCGATTCCATCACATACAAGTTATAGAAGCCTGACCCTTCCTCCTCCCGGCGTCACTATATCAATGAACCACAGGAGATCCACCAATAACCGAGAGGAGGACTGTTAGGGATCAAATATAAATTTATATTTTGCTCCCAATCCTACTCTTGCACTACCAAGAATGTTAGATAGTGGCAAGTATCAGAGTCTTCCACAAAGATGTCAAGAATCTAATAATTAACTAAACACAACCATGGTTTGGTCGTCAATCCAACCACATGTTAGGAATAAATAGGGTTGTGAAAATAGTCATTGGGGGGGG
>JAULKM010165865.1:0-16055 GCA_032355605.1 Rubia tinctorum | reverse complement strand
ATCTGCTGGTTCTGTCATTGGAGTAGACAAAACATATGCCACTTTCAGAGTTGTAAGGAGGAAATGCATCTTCTTCTACCATCTACATAAATCAACACCTTCAAATTTCTCCAGTTTCCCACACTTGGATGCCATATCTCTTATGGTAAAGAATTAATCTTTAAGAATGTTGGAAGAAACAAATGGAGGTTTGGATTTGGGATAAGTAGCAGTAAATTTATTAAACCGTATTCTGGTAAAAGTTGGAAGAAACAAATAGTGGCTTGTCGTGTGGAAGAAGTATGAGTAAATTTATAAAACTCTATTTTGGTAAATGATATGTGATTGTTGAAAATTTTTATGTAATGAGATTTGGCTATCAAATTTAGTCAAGTTAACATAAGCTTTCCTTAATGAGTACCTAGTTACTACCTTGGGTTACACGAATTCTCCTCGAGTATAAAACAATAAAAAATGCCCTCTTATTCTAGGCCTGAAATAAGAGAATAGTTTCGAGTAAAGTATTTTGGTTACAGAGTAAGTCTGAGAAAATTTTAAGATTTTCAATTGTAATTCTGTTCATGCATCGCATGATTATATAATAGATGTCCCTAGAAGATGCAACATTTCATACAAACCACGTAGTTATCAGAATGAATTATGAACCAACACATCTTTCCACATGAATGATTACATCATCCACATCCAATGTACTGTTCTCTCATTGATACTCAATGTGAACCATGGAGATAGAGATAAAAAATAGAACATTACTACGATCCCTAATATGCACCACCATTATCAGAATTAAAATGAAGTGTGAAATGTATATATTTCCACACCAGGATAAGACATGTTAGTCATCAAAATTCCGACCAACAAAATTTAAATATTCATCCTAAAACTGTAAGCTCGTAGATAGTTTATAAAAGTGAGCACTCCGCACCACCAAACTTCTTTTAACATCCCAAGCTCACAACTACTAGAATCCAATCATACTTAAATAGTTTTTGTTTATTAAAAGAGTAATTCGATCCGGTTACTGCCTTAGGTTACACAAATTCTGCTCGAGGATAAAAATAGAAAATGCCCTCTTGTTCTAAGCGTGAAACAAGAGCGTGGTTTTGAGTGAAGTATTTTGGTTACTAAGTATGTATGAGAAAATTCTAAGATTTTCAATTGTATTTTTGTGCATGCATACACATGTTTATGTGGGAGATGTCCCTAGAAGATGAAACAGTTCATGAAAACCATGTAGTTATCAGAATGAATTATGAACAAACTAATCTTTCCACATAAATAACTGCAACATCCACATCCAATGTACGATTCTTGCATTTATACTTAATACGAACAATGGAGATAGAGATGAAAAATAGAACATTACAATAATCCCTAATACGTACCACCATCCATTATCCGAATTATAATGTACTCTGAAATGAACACATTTCCACACCAGGATAAAACATGTTAGTCATAAAAAATCTGACCATTTTTAAAAAAATACTTATCCTAAAACTGTAAGCCCGTAGAAAGTTTATAGATGTGTGCACTTCACATCACAACTTGTTTTAATATCCCGAGCTCACAACTACTCGAATCCAATCATACTTTAAATAGCTTGTGTTTCTTAAAAGACCAATAATCCTCCCCCATTTCAGTATTTTCCTTGATTCAGAAAATCCAACAACCAAACCAAACAAGTGCATAAATGAAAATATCTTGAAGATTGAATTTTCATCTTAGTGAACTACACATTCCAAATATTCGAGAATAAGGGTGTCTTTAAAGATTGAACCCTTCAACCCATTTGTAAAGTTGAAGATAATCCAAGCACAAGTTCAAATACAAACTAAAATATAACACTAGACCCTATATAAGTGATGTGTCCCTATCTATTCATGAGTTTATACGAAGCCAAGCCCGAGCTTCTTGAAGCAACTACACTTCACATTTCATAATGGTGAATCCCTTTAATCATACTCCTACAAATCTACTTCGTATAAAGATCCAATAAGAACATCAATTTAGACCAAACTTACTTACAAGTCCAAACATAATACCTTCGGGATAAGAAATCATATGTATCAATCTCAAACAATAGGCCTTCCACATTGAATTTTACTCCAACGTCGTATCAGAGAAAAATTGGATATCCCATAATCAGAGATTTCAATAGGCTTTAAACCCATCCAGATCACCGACTTGTTTACCAAGTTCCTAGCTAATCCCTTCCTCAAGTGATCTACTACATTGTATTGAGATCTTACAAAATCAATTGAAATCACACCATGAGTTATTAACTCACAAATTGTGCTATGCGTAACACCTAAGTGTCTAGATATTCCATTATACACTTCACTATAATCCTTAGATAGACTATTTCTACTACCACAATGATTAGAGATAGAAATCAGCTTAGGAAACAATGTAATTTCATATACCAGATTCTGTAACCATTCCGCCTGCTTACCTGCTACTATAAGATTTATAAATTCTTGTAAGTTTTCTTTTTAGAAGCCCATGAAATGGCACCTCTACCAAGAAACATTACCCAACAAGTTGTATAAGTAGGATCTTGTGTATTTGTTATCCAACTAACCTTTGAATAACCTTTAAAAATCGAAGGAAGTGAAACATAGCACAAACCATAATTCATGGATTTCTTTAGGTACCACATCTAGAGACAACACGTATTACCTCGGTTCTGCAGGACTTTCACCTTGGTTTTTAGTCCTCTAAAAATCGAGGTAAATGTTGGTGTAGTAAAAAGTACCTTTTTTTTACCTCGGTTCAAAACAGAGGTAAAAAGTGTTTTTTACCTTAGCTTTTTAAAGAAAAGAACCGAGGTAAATACTCATCACCCGATGGCCTTTCTGACAATAGAGCGACGTCAGACTGAATTATGAGCCTCCCGACTACCACATGTTCATGTGATGTCGTGAAGATCGATGTTGACTAGAAAGTTTGAGACGTCGCTTTGGACCGTAAGCGAAATTGCTTGAGTTTGTAACCAAAGTAACTCAATATGTTTTGTTACCGTGGCTTTGAACTGCGGTTAATTTTATTTTTTACACCGGTTTCATTTTTTAAAAACCAGAGTAATTTATAATTTGAGGAATAATTGATCGAGTATAGAGCGACGTCGTATTGAGAAAAAGCATTGTCAACGTACTACAGAGTGTACGATGTCGTATTATCCGATGTCGTGGTGGTCATAATCGGTTACATGATAACATGGCATATCAATAAACATGACATTGTTTTGAATGACCGATGTCACAGGTATAGGTCTGACTATGGTTAATTTCTTGTTCCATTCGTTAGCGTCTGCGATGTCGCTTCTTGCTTCGTGGTTCATGGTGCAATGCCGCTCTATGAAATGTCCAGCCAAAGTTGCTCTATTTATTGTCCCATCAGTAGCCCTTGCAAAATATGAGTGAAGTCGGTTGTTTATTATCATTTCAGATGAATTGTAATAAATACTAAGCGACGTCGGTTGAATTGTCAAATATAGCAATTCATATTTATAAAAAAGAGGTCCAGGCATCCCCTTTCATATTGCATGATACTACATCAATCATGGAATCTACACCATCCATACACAAAGGAGGTTACCAAAATTCTCACAAAATGAACTTTACTATTGATACTCAATAGCTAGAGATATCTATATCAAGGTGTCAAAAAATATATTGGAGAGTATCAATGGGGATTTTAGAGAATGATGATGTAACAAAAAAATCGACCTAATCAAAGTTCCTCATATGGTTGATAGGTTAAGTAAAGGCTTCAAATTCTTTACAATCATAAAAAGTGCCCAACTTTCGCGTACATCCTCCAAAAGATTGATGGGGTATGGTGCTTTGTCCTAAGAAAAATACTACAACAACGAGTAACCTTATAATTGATAAAAAAAAGTTGAGCATAGTCAGAATATTATTGATTCAACTCAATAGGTGAGGAAAATAGGTACCTTTTGTAGATCAAATTGATTCTCCCTCCCAAGCAATACCAAGTCCTTCAAAAAGCGCATATAATAGTAACCACGTTCCCACATGCCTAACTGTTTTTATGCTATTCAAACAGACAAATTTTTCACAAATATGTAGCTAAGAACCTTGTAGAAAATCCTAATTTCATAATACAATTTTGAAGTTAATTGTAACCTAGAGGAACTTCCATGTGCATCATTTATGCTTGGTAATCTTGTGATCTGTCATCACCACAGTAATTGTGAATGAAATAGTTTTTAGGGGCCTTTGATGTAATGGATCATACCAGAACACCGTGTTTGATGGAAGAATAATGATAGCCACCATCCAATGTTTTCTACAAAAATGAGATCTTCATAAGATCAATACAATCCCATAATCTTTAATAGAATCCAAACATGGCTAGTGCAGTAAGTGAAGATGACTCACTGCTCGTAATAAGGTGCGATGTATACAGAGTTGTCATTTTGCATCATTTGAGAGCTCAAATAGGGTAAATACTCCTCCATCACCACATGGTCACATTGGATCTTTAATGGGCAAATAACCCATATCCAACCTTTGAATTTGGAAAAGGATTGTACATGTAAGAGCCTATAAACATGGTTAGTCTTGTCACTGGTTAGAGCCTGTATATGGACATGCAAGAGATACACACATTATTAATTTCAATGATTAAAGTTAGGGCGATGCATTAATACTTACAAGAAATGTAGTTGCATAACTGGAGGGGGTACATTATTGAAATTGAAAAAGTCTTCCAAATCATCCTTCCATAGGCTCTTGTACAAACATGTGTGAGGGTGTGCCATCACAATTGTGTGGATGTTCTTTAGGGAACCATCCTTCTAGGGATTGTATGGAGGTGGCTTTATTCTAGAAACACGAGTCTTTTTCGGTTTAGGATCCCCACATGGATTGGGTAATTTTTCCGGGCTACTAATCCTTGTCTTGATCTACATTAAAACAACCTTTAAATTTATGTACGACACAATTTTCTTAACTCACACTTAATAGTATATCAATTATCATGTTATACCTTATTTGTAGGCCCGTTCTCAAAAATATTCACCAGACAAAGGGACCATTCCAAAAACATTCCCAATGCCTCATCCACCGTCCTTGCCTCGACTTCCGGGACAGGAATAACCATACAATCTATGAGGCTCTTTGTGACATTGACCACCGCTTTATCATTCGCTACGGGCTTATGATGATGCACTCGTATAGATGTGTACACTTTACCTTCTGCCACGATGCGGCTTACTCCATCAACACATTCAACAAGTAGTGTGCAAAAGTCGTTATCCTACACAAGAAGACTTGCTAATTGAAAATATAGAATGAAATATGTTGCCATATGAATTGTGTAATATATTTACTCAAAGCATAATGATGCGTTGAGTGCCATCAACTAACTTCGTTCTTAATCGATCAAAGGCAAGGGGTGTTGACAAAGTCAGAAATGGGGGTATGGGCCCACTATCACACTTCGGCTAGTCATGTGTTGAGGTTGTCGAAAAAGCACCACGAGGGAGAGTTAACGGTGTTTGATTAGAACTTGCAATGATTTTCTCTAAGTCAAGTAGAATTTTCGTCCCATTTGATTGTTGCGAGACATAAGCCACCAGTTGGCTTAATGTGGATTTCAAAGCATCAATCTCTCTTTGTGGACTAATTGACGCAATATCAACATTCGGTAGTCGAGGTTTGACAAAGATGTCCCTATCCAACACCCCGTACTTGACCCGAATGTTCTTTCTTGTTTAGTTCAACCCCCTGTATGTCCTTCTTTCCATCCTCTATGAACTCACTGGACTCCTCTCTTTGTTTTAAGTCCTCCTATAAAATTACTTATAATCAATCTCTTTTGCACAAATTTTTTCTTGAACAAGCATTCATATCATATTAACTAAATGAAATGCAAATCTTATGATATTTTGGAAACCAACTCCACATTTTTTGTGTGGAACTTACCCTCACCCTTCCCACGACCTTTGTATCTCTTTAGCCATTTCTAAAAATGGGGAACCTCATCGGGCATGTGATATTCCGTAGTAGCCCTTGCTTTCTCTTTTGCCATTCTAGGGTCCAATTTATCATAGACTCTTTCCTCAAACATTTCCTTCATGATTATTCTTGTAGCTAGTGTGAAACCTCCACGACTCATTGTAGACCACATCTTGTTTCCCTTAGCAAGCTTACTTTTTTGATCCCTTAGACCCTGTAAAATTGTTATACCAAAGGGTTAGAATAAAAATCAACAATGTGCATTGACTTAGAAAGACAATTTCCCTGCATTTGACCAACATCGCAATGTAGTCGGCCATGATATCGTACTTGTTGACTGGTAAATCTGCGAAGTCACAGACATTTTCAGACAAAACCAGTGCTTAAACTTACTTTATCTACAACGTCACAGGCTAATCGAAAAACCAATATACTGCCCGATTACTATAGTGTGACATTGCATGTTCACTTAGTGTTACTCAATCTTATAGAAATGATGGACCTCTACGATTCTAAATTACTAACAAGCATACATAACATACACATTTGACGATACCAATGAAATTATACTGATCGATAAGAATGTTTATCCCACAATAAAATGCATGCATATAATTGAAACCATGTACCCATTGTTTTCATATTTTTAAGCATGTTAATGTAAATTCCTTACCGATTGTTCATCCGCTAGTTTTCTTGCGATGAAACCCTTCAAACTGGATTCACTTATGAAGGGATGCTTAATTCTTGGGTTGAAATTCTTCTTCCTTCCAAACACATAATCCCTTGCCAATTTGGTTTTGAAATATCTCCACCTTTCACCAAAGCACCGTGTGTTCTTCTTTTTCAATCTTACCATATCATCACATTCGATCTCGAAGGCATATTGCAGGGGACTCCATAGTTTGGACTTGTAACAATCGTCAACACGAGGCCTTGACTTTTACAAGAAGATATGTACTTTAATCATAGCAATGAAACTTATTAACTAGACCACCAATGTCTTTCCTCGCCTATGGTTGTCCCAATATGATCGAACTTCATAGCACATTTCTTGCCCTTTTCCACCATGTCAACCAATTTTTTAAAAATTGCCCTACCTCAACCTTACCTATGTCTTTTCGAGGCATTCGAATCCCCCCTTCTTAAGGTCGTTTCCTTTTATCTGGGTTAAGAAGTACACCAAAAATTTCCATTTTTTGATGCTAACGAGAACAACTAAAAAATTACGTTCCAACCATTGTAACGGACATTAAATAAACACAAATGCTTTCAGGAGATTGATCTTAACAAAAATAAAATTGTTGAATTGATTAAATTAATGTTATCTCTATATGAAATCACATACATGAAGAAGTTGAATCATGTTGTAAACCATACACACATACAAAAATTACATCTATAAAGAAACCCTAGCACCCTACATGTATATGTAGTCCATAATGTGCAAGAAAGTAAATAAAAAAGGCACATAGCAATAAAAACACTTATTCAATAATACATCCCAATGGATGTAGCCACAATGACATTACGATCATCAAGTTGAAAAAGATGGAAACTCACCACTATTTCTATTCATGGAATCCCCACCCATTATGGCTTCTTGCTTATCTCTAAGTTTCTCCATTTGTGAATAAGTTGGGGGTGGATTTGGGTGTGTTTGTTTGTTGAGTTGTTGGAGGGGAAATGATTTGTTGATGAAGAAGAACTTTAGAGATCTTGAAAGTGGAGGGCACTATTTCGGCCAACAAATGTGTTTTCAAAACAATTGGGTTTTTTTACCAAGTATGATGCATATACCTATTCTCCCTCGAGTCTCCTATGTCGCACTGTAATGTGTCATGTCGGTCCCTTGTAAAATTAGGTCTAACTTTGGGCCAAGAACGGCCCGATAGGCCCCTTCCATATGAATATACAATGTCAAAATTACGTCAATCTAACCTCGGGATCAGCGATAAACCTCGCAATTTTGGTGATGCCAAATGTTTATTCGTATATCATGGGCCTGTCCATGGACCTAATGGCCTATTCCCCTTTAATAACCGACATCTCCAACTATCCATCCTCAACTCGCTAAGCAAGAGCCATCGTGTGACTTGGCATTGTGGGTTTTTATTCATTTTTATAATCTACCTTGAGGATAAAAAACTAAATTTTAATAGGTACACACTTTTTTCATTTTCAACCTACTAGTTTACAATAGTAATGCGCGTGTCAGGGTTTGAACAATGACTTTTGGACGGTTATGATTGTTAAACTAATTTACATTTCATACCGATGTTTTTCAAGGAAAAAGCCTATGATGATGTAGTGATTACAAACTCCTTTCCTTACACGACCATGAACAGTTAACCTGAAGAAGTGAGTTGTCAAGATGGACGAGGGTTTGACAATAACTCGTTCAACGGGTAAACTTGCTGAAGGTTGGTGATTGGGTTTGATGTTCTTGTTCTAGGCGTCACTAAATCATGTGTTTTATCTAGATAAGTTTTTCTGTTTGAATATAGTATAACCTTTTGGATTTGATTGGTTTAGGTTAAACACTAGCCGGTTCCACTGCTAAGACTGTGGGAAGCCAATAGAGTAGCCGATGTTCTTCTAGGCCTAACGAAATTGACTCTTTCAATTGAATCAATACACCATTGTGATGCTAATATGGTGTAAGGCAAGACATTATGGCCAATCTCACACGAGTCCTATATGTAGTGGGGTCATTGATCAAGAACGATTTTGCTATAAACCCAACGAACTACCTGCATCATTACACGTGTGAGGGAATGTTTTACAATTACCAATCCAAAGGTTATGAATTGGTTGTGCCTATTCATAGCCGATGTCATCCAATAGATTATTGTATCCATTTCAAGAAATTACTTCGTATATTCTTTACAGGAGAACGATTAGTCAACCCTACTACCATGTCAATTTTCGAGTGATGCCCTATCATTATTCCAAATAACATGTCCACTTGTATAAATACAGCAACATTTTTCATCCCATAATTAGTCAAGCTTCTTACAAAAGTACGTGTTTGACCAACTCATTTTTTATTCAGCAGAATTATGCGGCCCCACCAAAGTAATATTTAATATTCACATGTTTGTGAAACTATTATAATTAATTATACCCCAGAATTCCCTTCCCATACTATTTAGCCTGAGCCTAGCATTTGGGCTCACATAAAATTATTTTGGGCTGAAAGTGCAATATACATATATGACGTCACCTGAATGTCAGCTACGTGTCGGTTATGGCGACACGTTTTTGCAAAATCTGATGATGTAATCTACACCCACTAATGTCCATACCCATTTTTTAATAACTGCTGGGCCAGCTGTACTAATTGGCCCAAGTTCATTTAGGGACGACCTCACAAACATATCGATGATCCTACAATATTGTCGACTTAGTAACCGAAATTGCAGATAGACGATTCAGATTCCATATGTAATAGCCCACCATAAATTTAGTGGGGCCCATAATAATCCCCTTGTCTAGTAGGTATGGTCGATGACATCGCACGTTTTTCATCAAAATTGTCATCGTTTGAAAAATAGATTGCGACTTTGCAATGTTGGTTAAAATGACACCGTACGCGACACAGTATATAAAGTGTTTAGACTGACCACATCACATTCTCATACCTCGACATCAAACCCCGACATCAAACCCAAACTGTTAATTTTGAAAAAAAAAATGGTCCAAAAATCATCAAATGAATCAATAAACCACCCACTCTTAGATATAATCAGCCTCCTTCCCTTTCAATTAGTCTCAGTTTGGTCCAGTTCGAAGGGTACCCCTCCCAAAACCCTAACAAAGCTAACTATTTCTTACAGCGATGAATTCAAATATTGTTTCCTTTTATTTACTTATTTCCATCCTATTTTGTTCCTATCAGTTTAACACGAATGACTAGTAGATTGAGTTCTTCGACATTGTTTAGTTTATGGGGTTTCATTTTTTAGGTTTTGGTTTTGACATTTTAGGCTTAGGGGAAATGTATGGTTTTTTTTCAGCCCAGAACATGTTGTTCTTGATGATAAAGTAGCTGTGTGTAAACATTAGGCTAATTTAGATAGATATCATTGGAGTTTATGGCCATTCGGGTATGCCTCACACACATTTTTGGCTTAATCGATATGACATGCGACGTTGCATATTTGTGCCTATGAATATGCAATTTCGAAACTGACATATGAATCTTGACGACAGTTTTGCCATGTATTTTTGATCTCGGTCAATAAATAAAATTTAGTAACTGAATTGTCTATCCGACTAACCTTCACTCATATTATTGTTCAATAGATGTCTCCAGTGAATCAAACTGCAAAAAGGGCCAAGGGCCAGAAAGATGGAGCTAGTTCCTCCCGCTCAAAAAAGGCGAGGACTGTTAACGAACCCCCATCGCCTGCATTTGATTTAAAAATGCTTCTTGTCTGAAGAAAATGAGAAATGTTTTGCAATTGTGAGATCATAAGGGTGAAGGAAGTCAGATTTATACGGCCCCAGGATATGGAACCACTCCACTTGGATGTTTTACTAGAGCCAATTAAACCTTCAGGGATGGTAAGGTTGATTTTCCTCTACAAAACAACCTACGAGATGGAAGTCAAGGAGTTCTACGCTAATTTTGAGCATCTAACCAACACAAACTATATAGCAAGAGTAAACAACATGACAAGCACGGACGACGAAGATGATCAATGAGGCGATTGGTTGCACTATTGGAAGAGATGATTAACCAGAGGTTGTGATGATGCAAATTTATTGCAGGGATTCTTAGCATCTTAGAGCTAACAAGAATGATCCGGCAGGGGCCCTCGACCCCAACCGTATGGTCAAAAAGTCCTTGAAGATTAAAGTGGGCAACAATTTTATCACCCCGAGGTCCATCAAGATTGTTGTACTGGAACTTGATGAGAGGGTGATGTAAAACATCATTGGAAAATTATTTTTCCTATTGGTCATTCTTCTGAGTGAACTGTCAACGGTACCATCTTGTACTACCATATCACGAAGAAGAAGGTAGTCGATTCTAGTTACACCATCATCAATGAGATGCACATGGCGTCTCTCACTTCAAAGAGTCGCACCTTCCCCTATGGAAATATCATCACTGCCCTCTTGGAGAAGCAAAAAGTGAAGATTAAATCAAATTTCAAGATCAAGCCGAGGTACTATGATTGAAACTACTTCAACAAGAAGCACCGACACTGGGATGCGGATATATGGTTTGATTGCAATGTCCTTAAGGGAAATCTTAAAGTGCCAACCTAGCCCGATCCCCAAGGTACTCTATTGATACTCGTAACAATGCATCCTCAAGCCACTACTGATGTCCCATGAATAGGTACAAAATTCCATTTTATTCCATCTCATTACCAATTGTTGCCCATTTTAAACTGTTGCCATTTTATGACATCTACAACTGTTTATGTTTTCAAATAAAAGATTGAAGCACAATACATGGGGCATTATCTTAATGAACTTGGCAGAGAAAAAGGTTCTTGCGCGTTGCACATAATGCAATGTGCGCTATGTGATGACGAAGTTGGCGGACCTGGAAGCAATGTTTGCCGATGCTATCAATGTACCTTGTGTGGATTCCATGACGGCTGAACCAGATGATGAAGTACACTCTAGTGAGGAAAATGGTTTCAAGGAAGAGGAAGAGATCTTGGTCTATGAGTTAAGGGCAGCCGGGGATGAGGACGGGGAGCTAGTAGATAGTGAAAACTGCTCGGACATCAGCAATGGTGAGACCAAGACCGAGACCAAGTCGGAAGAAGATGGGAATTTGAAACAGGCATTTGACTATGGAATTCATCAGAAGGCAATGATCTCAACCCTCGCATATCACACTCGCATTGATGACGTACTACTATTTGTGTTTGATTTTAGTGAACTATGGATTTGGTCCCATTATTACATGACAGGATGCGATTTGGATTCTATGTTAGAATTTATGTTTTATAGATTCTATGTTAGTGTTTGTGATATGGATTCTATGTTAGTATTCATGTTATTGGTTTTAGTAGAATAGAAAATAGCTGTTTGGCTATTGTGAACTTGGAATGAGACCCTTAAATTGATCATTCCATGTTTTGGCTGTTTATGTTTAGAAGTAATGTATTCAAGGGAAAACTGAACATATAAATGTGACGTCACACTATATTCGTATATCAAAAGATCAGTTCAACAAAGGGGTTACCGATATGCTAGCGACATAACATGAATTAATTAATTTAGGCACTGACTTTGAGTAAATGCCAGCCGCACCATTGCCATGACCAATTGTTGCAGACCGAATAAGTCACCGACTACTAATTCAACATCAACTACTCTGTTTCATCAACATTCTATTCAATTTTCATGCCACGACCTTACATTAGCAAAGTCGAATACAACATGTCGTTTACGCCAACTTTTCCACCGATGTCTTTGCGATATCAATTATGAAATTTCCCAGTAGAATCAATGCATCATTTTTTGGGATATTAAGGATAGACTTAGGATTACCAAATATATTAAAAGAATGACAGCCCCATAAACGTTCAACTAGGTTATTTAAAATGATGTGTAGATCCAAACTATGTCTTCTTTTTCTGATTCTTTGGTTTGGAGTGACTCTAAATCCAAACCCCTTCATCGTGGTCTCTCCTCAAAGCTAGCTCCACCCCAAATACCTCCTCCTGACCAACATTGCTCGTGTTGGGTGAAGTGTGTGAAATAATGTCGGGCAATGAAGATGGACAGAAATCTCCCACTAATTGACTTTTACCTTGAATGACCACTAATTTGCTAGAATCACAAGGATCAGCAACATAAAACACTAGTGTGGCCTAGGATGCAAGGATGTATGGATTTCTAGTTGAATGAGTCCTGGTCAAATCGGCGACTGTGAAGCCTAGGTCGTCAACCGATGCACCAGAATTGTTATCAACCCACTTGCATTTGAAAAGTGGTATCCTGAAACTTGTGTAGACTAGTTCCCATATTTCCTCAATCACACTATAGTAACACATGCCCCCATACAAGGGATTTTTATCCTTCACACTGCTTACATATAAACTTCTGCAACAATGATAATGCCACGATTCTGTGTAACGGTGTGTGTATCCCATTCAAAGGTTGAAAAGGTAAACCCATTCATGTCATAGGTCGTGAAACAAATTGCAGTTGCAGAAGGAATGAAGGCTAACCAATTCAAGGTGTCACCGTGATTTTCTCTGACTACTGTATGGCGCCACCAATCAATGAAGGTGGGATTGTTTTAAAAAAGTACTTGTTTCTCCAACCAACCCTGGTATGCTCTTTGATAGTTTCCATGTGCATGTCCACGTATGGGCGAACCACATCTGAGTTCCGCAAAACATATAAGTGTTCTTTCATCAATTTGTCAGTGGTTAATAACCTGGTTGTTCCTTTCCACAAACCTTTGCCACACACTCTGTCACTATGTTACGGTTTTGGTACACGATTCGACTCTTGATTCTTCATGAATTCCATACAGTATTCTATTGCCTCCTTAGTCACATACCTCTGCACAATACTAGCATCCAAATGATATTGATTTTTCAAATAACCCACCCTTGAATATCTTCATATACCTATCGAAAGGATACATTCATCAAAGATAAACAAGACCACATATCAATATCTCCGTACAATGTGAATCAACAAGTGCACTACGATTTTAAAGACTGAGAGAGGGAAATACATCTCTAACTGGCACAACAAAATTACTATTTCCTCCTGAAATCCCTCCAATTTGCGACGCCTAATCTCCTTACAACATATTTCCTTGAAGAAGCGACCGGGTAATACACTTTCTAACATCAGTTGGCAAGATGGATCTAATCTCAACCGGGATAAATTCTTTAATCAAACAACGTGAATCATGCGATTTCATATTACCCAATCTCAATCCCTAATATGCTACTAGATTTCTAACCCTAGAAGAGTAGCCCATTGGGACAACCATACCTTTGAGGCTGGAACATATCAAATCTTTCTCACCTTTTGAAAGCATGACAAGCAGCGGGTAAGTACATCTTTGATCCCCGCTCCTCTGTAGCCAATTCTGGTCTAATTCCGATTTCAACCATATCTTTCCTTGTTTTTTCTCCATTCTTTGTCTTGCCAGGGTTATTCATCAAAGTACCAACCAAAATATCACATACATTCTTTTCAATATGTATCATGTTCAAACAATGTCGCACGTTAAGAGACTCCCAATACGGTAGTTAAAAAAGAATGGAACATTTCTTCCAAATACCAAAACCTTCGATTTCCTCTTCCTCTTGCCAAATTCATTTCAAAAATTATGCAAAACATTCGATATTAATGCACCTGTTAATATGGGATGAGGAGGTGCCAACTCAATCTTGCCATTGAATTCAACGTGCCGATTCCTTCACCAATGATTTTTTGGAAGCCATCTTCGGTGCCTAAGATACACAGTCTTGCTTCCATGCCTCAACTGACAATATTTTGTTCCTTCCAAAAAAAAATGAGGCAGGCCTTGTAACCATTGACTGAATATCCAGACAAGTTTTCATATACATGAAAGTTGTTAACAGTGCGGAACAACAAGATTTAAAATGATATGACCCCTTTTAAAAACCATCATACATACTCATGCCCAAATCCCACAACTTCTTAAGGTCATCCACCAAGGGGGATAGGAACACATCAATATCGTTCCCTAGTTTCTTAGAACTGGAGATCATTAGTGACAACATAATGTACTTCCTTTTCATGCTTAACCATGGGGGCAAGTTGTAAATCACTATCAATACAAACCACGAACTATGATTGCTTCTCATATTACCGAATGGGTTTATTCCATCAGTGCATAAACCAAGCCTCAAGTTACATGGCTCTTTCCCAAAGACAGGAAATGCCACATCTATCTTCTTCCCTTGATCACCATTCGCTGGATGACTAATGACTTCAGGATCAACCACTGTCTAATCTGCATGCCAACTCAAATGTTTTGCATCCTTAGGACTGTCAAAAATCATCTCAAGTGAGGAATGATAGGTAGATACCATACAACCTTGACAGGAACCATCTTCGTCCGCTGATTGCCAATTTCTCCATCAACCTCCACCTCCTTCAATTTGGACCTAGGAGCATTGCATTTCAGGAATAACTCTGCATTCAAGTTGTTTCCCCTATAAAAGATACAATCATTACGACAAGAATGAATCTTTTCATAATCCATTCCCATCGTACATAGTACCTTCTTCGCCTCATGTACCGTTTGCAGTATTCTATTGCCAACCGGAAGCATTTATTTCAACACTTTCAACAAAGTGGAGAAACCAACAATACTATAGGAATACTTAACTTTTACATTCATCAGCTGCAGTATAGCCTTCAATATTGTCATTCCTTCAGAGCATCTATCGTATATAAGTATTTCATTACGTCCGTGTAAGTCTGAAAGTCTGTTAGGATTGCTATTGTAGTTCTTAAAAATATTCTCAACCAACTCATCCATCCTATTATCCTTCTCGGGTTGATCTACTTCATTTCTGGTATGAACATCCACGTTCTCCGTATTCCAGAACCAAATTTTGTATGATGGATCAAAACCATACATAAAAAAGTCATCCTTCAAACCAATAGCATCTTCATGAATAGATATGTTTTGGAACTTCTTACAGGAAAAATACATATACGACATATTATCCTTAGCAACATTGACGAAACAATGGATTTTATCTACAAAAGACTGATATTCCTCACTTGTTGATCTTCGTCAAAACAATGGGTTTTATCTATGGACATTTCTACATATTACAACAATATAAGTACACATTGTTAAGTATCATATCTTAGGAAGAAATACATGCACTTACATTAATTCAATGGATTCATAAGATATGCATATTGATTAGAGTAACATACACACATGTTTGTATTTTTATGTGTTTCAATGAAAGCCTTCATTATCATAATCCCATAACATCCACCATATATAATTATGCAATGCCTACATTCAATCAACCCATACTTAAACACATCCTCTCATATCAATTGAACTAACCTAGAACC
>JAULKM010165856.1:0-16055 GCA_032355605.1 Rubia tinctorum | reverse complement strand
TATATTCTTAAAGCACAATAATTTAACACACATGCCTTTTGTGTCCAAATTGTGACATATTGCACAAAACTTGATTTTTTTAAAAATTTGAAACCGTCACTGACATGGATGTTTGGGAATCGACGCCTTAAAGGAGAAAATAGAAAGAGAAATGTAACATCCAGAACTATTACGATAAATCATAATAAATTTATTTTGTCATATATATATATATTCATTAATCCCCAAAAATACTAGTAAACCGAATATAATCCTTATTAACATATTATCAGTACCCCTTCACTACTTATGCTTTTCACAACCACCTTTACTTTGAACAATTAAAATCTCTTATAAGCAATTAAATGTGTTTATTGGAGCTCCTAAAATCCCTTTAAACCAAGGAGATGTAGAATCTGTAATAGTAGAGTATCATCGGTGTAATCCTCCATATACTCCATGAGCTTCTCCTTTTCACTATACCACAATTTGCCCCATTTTTCCTGCTGAAATTAACCCTAAAGTTACAATCCTCATCTGGACACACCATGTTGATGTCCAACAAAATCCTAATTGAAGCTCCTTGGATGCCTCGATTGCAATATGCCTTGAATGTGAAAACCCAAACTTATTATATGACATATAATGGATAGTATTGATTATGTAAAAGAATTTCTCGGTATGATGATAGTTTTGATGAAAATATTATAGGAGTTAATGGAGGGTGCGAATGATCAATGAATCGCTCACGGCCAAGACTGCACATTTAAGATATACCATATATTAAAGATTTTTACGTGATGGAAGTGGAAACAGAAATTTTTTACAACTACAAAATTTTATATTTACTGCCATTGATAAAATAAACTATATAGTTATCAAGATATGTTTATTTTTGTTCCAAATTCTGCATGAATTTAGCACATTTTGTGCACAGTGCTCAAACTCATGCTTTTGCCCACATATCAGCCTTGAATGCGCTAACTTTTGTGCATTTAAAAATGTGTAAATTAAATTGGTCTAACCCAAGAAAAATATTAACATTGGATAGAAGTTAAACATTGATTAAGTAGATTCATAATCACCAAAGAACAATAATGGCACGTGACATTATTTAGATTAATCAAATACAAAATATACACTAATCCTAGTAAATATTTATTTCTTTGTTTTTTGTAATTGGATGCAAATTATTCTTATATATATTAGAGAATGGAGAATTCTGTAGGTTAGTATCATGTTTATTCATTTTGAGATTTTTCATATATCAAGTACTTCCTTTAATATAAACATATATAGCATTTAAGTAGTTTTTAAGACAAATAATTTATCTTGAAATTAAAAGTGCAGATGCTCAGGACTCGCCCAAGGCTTGTATAATCGTTTTAATGACATTATATCTAAAGAAAGTGCGATGGGAATTAACGTAGATGTTGTTCCTAGTCCACACGTAAAGGTTTATTGTGAGTAGAATGTTGTTTGTGGTTAGGTACATTAAGGAGAGAAAACCCATCAGGCGAACACTAAAATGGATAAGGAAGCGAGGAGATCACTGTATTAGGGCATTTAAAATTTGTTCCAAAGGCCGATATTGGTCCGAATTATTTTGCATATGCTTTACAGACTTAAAATGCAATAAATGACATAGAAGTTTGCGAACCTTTTGATAACGAAGATGGCTCAGTTGTGGAAGAAGATTCAGTTAGTGAGCCACAATCTCAGGCAACCAAAATCTTAGGCCATCATCATTATCTTTGAATCAATGTGATAAACCTCCATGAGATTTATCGGCAACAAAAGGTAACTTTCATAATAATTCAAAATTTTCCCCAACTTCTCTTGATACCTATATATTGTTAAAGCACAATAATTGCAGACACACGCCTTTTGAGTCCAAATTGTGCCATAAATGCACAAAACTTGACATCTTTTTAAAATTTGAAACTGTCAATGACATGGATGTTTGGGAATCCACGCCTTTAAGGAGAAAACCGAAAGTGAAACATAACATCCTGAACTATTACGATAACCCAAAAAATTATTTTTTCCTATATATATATATCCATTCATCCCCAAAAATACTAGTAAATCGAACATAATCCTTATTAACTTATTGTCATTTGTATACCCCCTCCACAACGTATGCTTTTCACAACCACCTGTATTTCAAAAAATTAAAATAGCTCATAAGTAATTGAATGTGTTCATTGAAGCTCCTAAAATCCCTTGAAACCAAGAGATGTAGACTCTGTGCTACTAGAGTATCATCGGTGTAATCCTCTATTTACTCCATGAGCTTCTCCTTTCCACTATCATGCAATTTCCCCCCCATTTCCCTCCTGAAATCAACCCTAAAGGTACGATCCTCATCAGGACCCACCATGTTGAAGTCCAACAAAACCCTAATTGAATCTCCTAGCATGCTTCGATTGTAATAAGCCTTGAAAGCGAAAACCCAAAATTTTTGTATGACACATAATTGATAGTAATGATTTTAAAAAGAATTTCTCGGTATAATGATAGCTTTGACAAAAATATGACAGGAACTAATGGAGAGTGCGAATGATCAAAGGAGAAAATACAGTAAAGATAATCCAATCACTCGCGGTTAAAACCGGACATTTAAGATATATCATATATTAAAGATTTTTTCGTGATATAAGTGGAAAAAAAATTTTCAACTAGAAAAGTTTATATTTACTCCCATTGATATATTAAACTATACAGTTATCAAGACATATTTATTTTTGTTCCGTATTCTGCATGAATTTCAGCACGTTTTGTGCCCTGTGTTCAAACTCATGCTTTTGCCCCACACATTAGCCTTGAATGTTCTACATTTTGTGCATTTAAAAATTCGTAAATTATATTTGTCTGACCCAAGAAAAATGTTAACATTGGAGAGAAGTTTAACATTGATAATGTAGATAGATAATCACCAAAGAACAATAATTGCATGTCATATTATTTATAATAATCAAATAAAAAATAAACGCTAATCCTAGTTACATTTAATTTCTTTGTTTTTTGTAATTAGATTCAAATTATTTTTACATATATTAAGGAATAAAGAGTTGCGTAGGTTAGTCACATGTTAATTCATTTTGAGTTTTTCGTATATCAAATACTTCTTTTAATATAAACATATATAGCATTTAAGTAGTTTTTAAGACAAATAATTTATCCCAGAATTGAAAGTGCATGTGCTCAGGACTTGCCCAAGGCTTGTCTGATAATTTAATGACATTATATTTAAACAAAGTGCGATGGGAATTAATGAAGACGCTGTTCCTAGTCCACACGTAAAGGGCTACTATGAGTGGAATGTTGTTCGTAGATGGGTAGTTTAATTGAGAGAAAACCTATTCAGGGGAACACTGAAATGGAAAATGAAGCGAGGAGATTGCTGTATTAGGGCCTTTAAAAATTATTCAAAAGCCCAATATTTGTACGAATTATTTTGTATATGCTCTAGAGATTTAAGATGCAATAAATGACATAAATGTATGTGACCCTTCAGATAACGAAGATGGTTTAGTTGTGGAAAAAGATTCAGTTAGTGAGGCACAATCTCAGACAACCGAAATTTAAGGCCAGTATTATTATATTTGAATCAATGTGATAAACAACCATAAGATTTATCGGCAACAAAAGGTAACTTCCATAACAATTCAAAAAATTTCCCAAGTTTTCTTGATACCTATATATTGTTAAAGCACAATAATTGCAAACACATGCCTTTTGAGTCCAAATTGTGCCATAAATGCACAAAACTTGGATTTTTTTAAAAAAATTGAAACCGTCAACGACGTGGATGTTTAAGAATCCACACGTTTAGGAGAAAACAAAAAGAGAAAAATAACATCCTAAACTATTAGGATAAATTATAAAAAAATTAGTAAACCATACGTAATCCTTATTAACATATTATCATCTGTGTACCCCCACCACAACATATGCATTTCACAACCACCATTATTCTGAACAATTAAAATAGCTCTAAGAAATTGAATGTGTTTATTGGAGATCCTAAACTCCCTTGGAACCAAGAAGATGTAGAATTTGTACTACTAGAGTATCGTCGGTGCAATCCTCCATATACTCCATGAGCTTCTCCTTTCCACCATCCTGCAGCTTTTCCCCCTGTTTCGTGCTGAAATCAACCCTAAAGGTATGATTCTCATCAGGACCCACAATGCTGAAGTCCAAAAAAACACTAATTGAAGCTCTTAGCAGGCTTCGATTGTAATATGCCTTGAACGTGAAAACCCAAACTTCTTGTATGACGCATAATTGATAGTAATGATTTTAAAAAAGAATTTTGTCGGTATAATTATAGCTTTGACAAAAATATTACAAGACCTAATGGAGAGTACGAATGATCAAAAGAGAAAATATAGTAAAGACAATCCAATCACTCGCGGCCAAGACTGGATATTTAAGATATATCATATATTAAAGATTTTTTTTGTGATATAAGTAGAAACAAAAAATTTTACAACTAGAAAATTTTATATTTACTGCCATTGATATATTAAACTATATTGTTATCAAGACATTTATTTTTGTTCTGTATTCTGCACGTATTTCAGCACATTTTGTGCACTGTGTTTAAACTCATGCTTTTGGCCACATATTAGCCTTGAATGTTCTAAATTTTGTGCATTTCAAAATTTGTAAATTACATTTGTCTTACCCAAGAAAATTATTAACATTGGAGAGAATTTTACCATTGATAATGTAGATAGATAATCACAATAGAACAATAATTGCATGTCACATTATTTATAATAATCAAATACAAAATATACTCTAATCCTAGTTAATTTTTATTTCTTTGTTTTTTTGTAATTACATGAATGTTATTTTTACATATATATTAAAGAATGAAGAGTTCCTATGTTAGTCACATGTTAATTAAATTTGAGGTTTTTCATATATCAAGTACTTCTTTTAATATAAACATACATAGCATTTAAGTATATTTTAAGACAACGAATTTATCCCGGAATTGAAACTTCAGGTGATCAGTAATTGCTTAAGACTTTTCTGATCTTTTAGTGACATTATATTTAAACAAAGTGCAATGAGAATTAATGCAGATGTTGTTCCTAGTCCACACGTAAAGGGCTGTTGTGAGTGGAGTGTTGTTTGCAGCCGGGTACATTATTGAGGGAAAACCCATTTAGGGGAACACCGAAATGCAAAGCAAAGAGAAGAGATTGCTGTACTAGAGCCTTTAAAATTTGTTTAAAAGCTAGATATTTGTCTGGATTATTTTACATATGCTTTAGAGACATAAGATGCAATAAGTGGCACAGAAGCTTGTGACTCTTCTAATAACGAAAATGGTTTAGTTGTTGAAGAAGATTCAGTTAATGAGCCACAATCTCAGGCAACCGAAATCTAAGGCCCTCATCATTATCTTTGAATCAATGTGATAAACCACCATGATATTTAACGGCAACAAAAGGTAAATTTCATAATATTTCCCCAAGTTATCTTGATACCTATATATTGTTAAAGCACAATAATTGCACATACATGCCTTTTTAGTCCAAATTGTGCCATAAATGCACAAAACTTGACAATTTTTAAAATTTGAAACTGCCAATGACGTGGATGTTTGGAAATTCACTCGTTTAAGGAGAAAACAAAATGAGAAACATAACATCCTGAACTATTAGGATAACTCATAATAAATTTATTTTGTCTTATATATATATATATATATCCATTCATCCCTAAAAATACTAGTAAACCAAATATAATCCTTGTTAACATATTATCATTTGTATACCCCCTCCACAACATATGCTTTTCATAAACACCTATATTCTGAACAATTGAAATAGCTCATAAGCAATTGAATGTGTTTATTGGAGCTCCTAAAATCCCTTGAAACCAAGAAGATGTTGAATTTTTACTACTAGAGTATCGTAGGTATAATGCACTTTATACTCCATGAGCTTCTCCTTTCCATTATCCCACAGCTTTCCCCCCTTTTTCCTGCTGAAATGAACCCTAAAGGTATGATCCTCAACAGAACTCACCATGTTTAAATCTAACAAAACCCTAATTCAAGCCCCTTGCATGCCTATATTTTAATATGCCTTGAACACCAAAACCCAAACTTTTTATATGACGCATAATGGATAGTATTGATTCTAAAAAAGAAATTCTCAGTATAATGATAGTTTTGAAGAAAATATTGTAAGACTTAATGGAGAGTGCGGATGATCAAAGGAGAAACCATACAGTAAAGATAATCCAATCGTTCACGGCCAATACTGCACATTTAAGATATATCATGTATGAAATATTTTTCGTGATATAAGTGGAAAAATAAAAATTTTACAACTAGAAAATTTTATATTTACTACCATTGATATATTAAACTATATAGTTATCAAGACACATTTATTTTTGTTTTGTATTCTGCATGAATTTTAGCAGGTTTTTTTGCACTGTGTTCAAACTCATGCTTTTGGCCACATATCTTCCTTGAATGTTCTAAATTTTGTGCATTTAAAAATTTAAAAATTATATTTGTCTTATCCAAGAAAAATATTAACATTGGAGGGAAGTTTAACATTGATAATGTAGATTCATAATCACCAAAGCACAATAATTGCACATCACATTATTTATAATAATCGAATATAAAAATATTCGCTAATCCTAGTAAATTTTTATTTCTTTGTTTCTTATAATTAAATACAAATTAGTTTTACATATATGAAAGAATGAAGATGATATGAATCTCTTTGCGAATACTCTGAATTGCAGAATTTTAGATCTTGGACAACAATAGGGATCTCGCCCAAACCCTAAAGTAGCCACATGAATTCAAGAGTCTAGCCCTTTGGGTACTCTCAATATCGACTTGCTCACTAACTAACCCGCATGATTAGTTCACAAGGTTATTGGCACTTAATTAACCCGCAAGATTAAGCAACAATGAAGACGCTCAAAAGCAATGAGTATAACTCAAAAATTATAAATATCTGATTGATAAAAGGTTAAAATAATTCGTCCATCTCTCCCTTTTTAAATGGGGAAATCGGCACACAAAAAGAATACAAGATTTTGCAAAAACCTAGTTCAAACAGGATTTGTCTTCTTTGTCCTAAAATAACTACAACTAAATGTCCTAATCTAATTCTTAAATTCTCAGTTACAAATTTAATGTCATGGCAAAAAATTACAAATTACCTAACCAACTAACTAATAATATTCAACCAAAAATCTGCTTATTACAAGGCCCATCCGGTCAAATGTTAAATATTTATAAATTTACAAATTTAAAAATTCTGGCTTATTTCTTCTAGACTTCATGAAACGAGGTGTGACATTAGTATGATTTTTGTTGTACACATCTCTCACTTGGATTTACGTCAAGATTACACAACCTCACGAAAAAACCCATTAGGAAAATAGTATTGTGTATTCTTGGCCAAAGTCTTTAGGCTTTCCTGGAATGATAGTCCAATGTTTTCTGGAGATGTTATTCATGCACACGTTGTACTTCTTCCACGCATCCATGATTGAAATTATAAATTTATTCCAATTTCAATGTCGTACATTCACATGCACCTTCCATATATCTCTTTGATATTCGCATTAGAAGAGTTCCCTAGGTTAGTCACATGTCAATTCATTTTGAGGTTTTTCATATATCAAGTACTCCATTTAATAAAAACATATATAGCATTTAAGTAGTTTTTAAGACAACGAATTTATCCCAGAATTAAAAGTGCAGATGCTCAGGTCACGTCCAAGTCTTGTTTGATCGTTTAATGACTTTATATTTAAACAAAGTGTAATGGGAATGAATGCAGACATTGTTCCTAGTTCACACGTAGAGGGCTATTGTGAGTGGAAGAAGGTTCAGTTGTGGAAGTTGGTTCAATTGTGAAAGAAGATTCAGTTAGTGAGCCACAGTCTCAGGCAATCGAAATTTAAGGCCATCATCATTATCCTTGAATCAATGTGATAACCCACCATGAGATTTATTGGCAACAAAAGGTAATTTTCATAATAATTCAAACATTTTCCCCATGTTCTCTTGATACCTATATATTGTTAATGCACAATAATTGCACACACATGCCTTTTGAGTCCAAATTGTGTCATAAATGCACAAAACTTGGCAATTTTTTAAAATTTGAAACCGTCATTGACATGGATGTTTGGGAATCCACACGTTTAAGGACAAAACAAAAAGAGAAACATAACATCCTGAACTATTTGGATAACCCATAACATCCCCAAAAGTACTAGTAAACAGAACATAATCCTTATTAACATACTATCATTTGTGTACCCCTTCCATAACATATGTTTTTCACAACCACCTTTATTCTGAACAATTAAAATAGCTCATAAGCAATTGAATGTGGTTCTTGGAGCTTGTAAAATCCCTTGAAACCAAGAAGATGTAGAATTTGTACTACTAGAGTATCATTGGTGTAATCCTCCATATACTCCATGAGCTTATCCTTTCCACTATCCCGAAGCTTTTCCCCCTTTTTCCTGCTGAAATTAATCCTAAAGGTACGATCCTCAGCAAGACCCACCATGTTGAGGTCCAACAAAACCCTAATTGAAGCTCCTTGCATGCCTCGATTGCAATATGCCTTGAACACAAAAACCCACACTTTTTATATGGTGCATAATGGATAGTAATGATTCTAAAAAACAATTTCAAGGTATAATGATATCTTTGAAAAAAATATTATAGGACTTAACAGAGAGTGTGAATGATCAAAGGAGAAACCATATAATAAAGATAATCTAATCGCTCGCAGCCAAGATTGCATATTTATGATATATCATATATGAAAGAGTTTTTCGTGATATAAGTGGAAAATGAAAATTTTTACTACTTGAAAATTTTATATTCACTTCCATTGAAATATTAAACTATATAGTTATCAAGACACATTTTTTTAATGTATTCTACACGAATCGTGGCACATTTTGTGCACTGTGTTAAAACTCATGCTTTTGGCCACATATCAGCCTTGAAAGTTCTAAATTTTGTGCATTAAAAAATGTGTAAATTATATTTGTCTTACCAAAGAAAAATATTAACATTGGAGAGAAGTTCAACATTGATAATGTAGATTCATAATCACCAAAGCACAATAACGGCACATCACATTATTTTTAATAATCAAATACAAAATATACTTTAATCATAGTTAATTTTTATTTCTTTGTTTTTTTAATTACATGCAAATTATTTTTACACATATGAAAGAACAAAGAGTTCCCAAGGTTAGTAACATGTTAATTCATTTTAAGGTTTTTCATATATCAAGTACTTACTGTAATAAAAACATATGTAGCATTTAAGTAGTTTGTAAGACAAGGAATCTATCCCAGAAATAAAAGTGCAACTGGTCCAAGGCTTGTTTGATCGTTTCATGACATTATATTTAAACAAAGTGCGATGGGAATTAATGCAGTTGTTGTTCCTAGTTCACACGTAGAGGGCTATTGTGAGTGGAATGTTGTTTGCAGTTGGGTACATTATTGAGACAAACCCATTCATGGGGAAATACAGAAATGTAAAACTAAGATGAGAGATCGCTGAATTAGGCCCTTTAAATTTGTTCAAAATCCCGATGTTGGCTTTTCTTATTTTACTTATGCTCTAGAGACTTAAGATGCAATAAATGGCATAGAAGTTTTTGATCATTATGATAACGAAGATGGTTCAGTTGTGGAAGAAGATTCATCTAGTGAGCCACAATCTCAGGCAACCAAAATCTAAGGCCATCATCATTATCTTTGAATCAATGTGATAAACCACCATGAGATTTATCGGCAACAAAAGTTAACTTTCATATTAATTCAAACATATTCTCCAATTTCTCTTGATGCCTATATATTGTTAAAGCACAATAATTGCACACACATGCATTTTGAGTCCAAATTGTGCTATAAATGCACAAAACTTGGCAATTGTTTTTTAAAAATTTGAAACCGACAATGACATGGATGTATGGGAATCCACACGTTTACGGAGAAAACAAAAAGAGAAATATAACATCCTTGTTAAACAAAAAGAGAAATATTGTCACCAAAGAACAATATCTATACGTCACATTATTATAATAGTCAAATACAAAATATACGCTAATCCTAGTTAATTTTTATTTCTTTGTTTTTCGTAATTACATGCAAATTATTTTTACATATATTGAAGAATGAAGAGTTCCCTAGGTTAGTCACATGTTAATTAATTTTGAGGTTTTTCATATATCAAGTAATTCATTTAATATAAACATATATAGCATTTAAGTAGTTTTAAAGACAAAGAATTTATCCTGGAATCAAAAGTACAGGTGCTCAGGACTTTCCCAAGGCTTGTTTGATCGTTTGATGACATTATATTTAAAAAAAGTGCAATGAGAATGGCTATTGTGTGTGGAATGTTGTTTCTAACAGGGTACATTTTTTTAGAGAAAACCCATTTAGGGGAACATTGAACTGCAAAACGAAGAGAAGTGTTCATTCTGTTCAGGCCTTTAATTTTTTTTCCAATGCCCGACATTGGTCTGGATTATTTTACATATGCTCTAGAGACTTAAGATGCTATAAATGGCGACCCTTCCGATAACGGAGGTGGTTCAGTTATGGAAGAAGATTAAGTTAGTGAGCCACAATATCAGGCAACCGAAATCTAAGGCCATTATCATTATCTTTGAATCAAAATGATAAACCACCATGAGATATATCGACAACAAAAGGTAACTTTCATAATAATTTGAACATTTTCCCCGGGTTCGTTTGATACCTATATATTGTTAGAGCACAATAATTGCACACACATGCCTTTTGAGTCCAAATTGTGTCACAAATGCACAAAACTTGGCAATTTTTTAAAATTTAAAACCATCATTGACATGGATTTTTGGAAATCCACTCCTATAAGGAGAAAACAGAAAGAGAAACAGAACATTCTAAACTATTAGGATTACTCATAATAAATTTATTTTTTCACACACACATATATATTTATTTATTCATCCCTAAAAATACTAGTAATCCGAACATAATCCTTATTAACATATTATTATTATTTGACCCTCTCCACAACATATGCTTTTCACAACCAGCTTTATTCCGAACAACCGAAATAGCTCATAAGCTATTGAATGTGTTTATTGGTGCTCCTAAAATCTCTTGAAACCAAGAAGACGTAGAATTTGTACTACTAGAGCATCGTCAGTGTAATCCTCCATATAATCCATGAGTTTCTCCTTTCCACTGTCCTGCACCTTTTCCCCCCGTTTCCTGCTGAAATTAACCTTAAAGGTACAATCCTCACCATGAACCACAATTCTTAATTCCAACAAAACCTTAATTGAAGCTCCTTGCATGCCTCGATTGTAATATGCCTTGAACACGAAAACCCAAACTTTTTATATGACGCATACTGGATAGAATTGATTCTAATAAAGAATTTCTTGGTATAATGATAGCTTTGATGAAAATATTATAGAACTTAATGAAGAGTTTGAATGATCAAAGGAGAAACCATATAGTAAAGATAATACAATCGCTCTCGGCTAAAACGCACATATAAGATATGTCATATATGAAAGATTTTTTCTTGATATAAGTGGGAACAAAAAGTTTTTCAACTAGAAAATTTTATATATACTCCCCTTGATATGTTAAACCATATAGTTAGCAAGAGACATTTGTTTTTGTTTCGTATTCTGCATGAATTTTTGAACTTTTGTGCACTTTGTTCAAACTCATGCTTTTGGCCACAAAATTATTGGCTAAATTTTGTGCATTTAAAAATGTGTAAGTTATATTTATCTTACCCAAGAAAAATGTTAATATTGGAGAGAAGTTTAGCATTGATAATGTAGATTCAAAATCACCAAAGCACAATAATTGAACGTCACATTATTTATAATAATCAAATAGAAAAATAAGCAAATCCTAGTTAATTTTTATTTCTTTTTTTTGTAATTACATGCAAATTATTTTTACATATATTAAAGAATGAAGTGTTCCCTAGGTTAGTCACATGTTAATTCATTTTGAGGTTTTTCATATATCAAGTACTTCCTTTAATATAAATGCACATAGAATTTTAGTAGTTTTTAAGACAAAGAATTTATCCCGGAATCAAAGTGCAAATGCTCAGGACTCGCCCAAGGCTTTTTTGTTCATTTAATGATATTATATTTAAACAAAGTGTGATGGCAATTAATGCAGACGTTTTTCCTAGTCCACACGTAAAGGGCTACTGTGAGTGGAATGTTGTCTATAGCTGGGTACTTTATTGAGAGAAAACCCATTATGGGAAACATTGAAATGGAAAATGATGCGAGGAGATTGATGTATTAGGGCCTTTAAAATTTATTCAAAAGCCTAATATTGGTCCGGATTATTTTACATATGCTCTGGGGACTTAAGATGCAATAAATGGCATAGAAGTTTATGACCCTTCCGATAATGAAGATGGTTCAGTTGTGGAAGAAGATTCAGTTAGTGAGCAACAATTTCAGGCAATCAAAAGCTAAGGCCATCATCATTATCTTTGAATCAATGTGACAAACCATCATGAGATTTATCAGCAACAAAAGGTAACTTTCATAATATTTCAAACATTTTCCCCAAGTTCTCTTGATACCTATATATTGTTTAATCACAATATTTTCACACACGGTTTTTTAGTCCAAATTGTTCCATAAATGCACAAAACTTGCCAGTTTTTTAAAATTTGAAACTGTCACTGAGATGTATGTTTGGGAATCCACACGTTTAAGGAGAAAACCGAAAGAGAAACATAAGATCCTGAACTATTAGGATAACCCATAATAAATTTATTTTGTCTTACATATATATATATATATATGTATATCCATTCATCCCTAAAAATACTAGTAAACCGTACATAATCCATATTAACAAATTATCATCTGTGTACCCGCTCACCAACATATGCTTTTCGCAACCACCTTTATTCTGAACAATTAAAATAGCTCATAAGAAATTGAATGTGTTTATTGGAGCTCTTAAATCCATTGAAATGAAGATGATGAAGAATTTGTACTACTAGAGTACGTATGTGTAATCCTCCATACACTCCATGAGTTTCTCCTTTCCACTTTCCCACAGTTTTCCCCCTTTTTCTGCTGAAAATAACCCTAAAGGCATGATGCTCAAAAGGACCCACCATGTTGAAATCCAATAAAAGCCTACTTGAAGCTCCTTGCATATCTCGATTGCAATATACCTTGAATGCGAGAACCCAAACTTTTTTATATGATGCATAATGGATCGTAATGATTCTAAAAAAGAATTTCTCAGTATAATGGTAGATATGACTAAAAAATTATAGGACTTAATGGAGAGTGAGAATGATCAAAGGAGAAACCATACACCAAAGATAATCTAATTGCTCATGGCCAAGACTGTACATTTAAGATATATCATATAAGAAAGATTATTTTGTGATATAAGTGGAAACATAAAATTTGTACAACTTAAAATTTTTATTTATACTGCCATTGATATATTAAACAATATAGTTATCAAGACACATTTATTTTTTTCTATATTTCGCACGAATTTTAGCATGGTATGTGCACTGAGTTCAAACTCAAGCTTTTGGCCACATATTAGCCTTGAATGTTCTAAAATTTGTGTATTTCAAAATGTGTAAATTATATTTGTCTTACCCAAGAAAAATGTTAACACTGGAGAGAAGTTTAACATTGATAATGTAGATTCATGATCACCAAAGCACAATAATTGCATGTCACATTATTTATAATAATCAAATTCAAAATATACGGTAATCCTAGTTAATTTTTATTTCTTTTTTGAATTACATGCAAATTATTTTTATATATATTAATGAATGAAGAGTTCCCTAGGTTAATTACATGTTATTTATTTTTGAGGTTTTCATATATAAAGTACTTCCTTTACTATAAACATACATAGCATTTAAGTAGTTTTTAAGACAAAGAATTTATCCCTGAGTTAAAATTGCAGATGCTCAGGACTCACCCAAGGCTTTCCTAATCGTTTAATGACATTATATATAAACAAAGAGAGATGGGAATTAATGCAGGCGTTTTTCCTAGTCTGCACGTAAAGGGTTAATGAGAGTGAAATGTTGTTTGTAACTGGGTACATTATTGAGAGAAAATCCATTCAGGGGAACACTTAAATGGAAAACGAAGAGAGGAGATCGCTGTATTAAGGCATTTAAAATATGTTCAAAAGTCCGATATTGATCTGGATTATTTTACATATGCTCTAGAGACTTAAGATGCAATAAATGGCATAGAAGTTTGCGACCTTTCTGATAACGAAGATGATTCAGTTATGGAAGAAGATTCAGCTAGTGAGCCAAAATCTCAGGCAACTGAAACCTAAGTCCATCATCATTATCTTTGAATCAATGTGATAACATTATCTTTAAATCAATGTGATAAACCACCATGAGATTTATCGGACACAAAAGGTAACTTTCATAATAATTCAAACATTTTTCCCCCAAATTCTCCTGATACCTATATATTGTTAAATGACAATATTTGAGCACACACGCCTTTTGAGTCCAAATTGTGCCATAAATGAACAAAACTTGGCTATTTTTTTAAATTTGAAAATGTCAATGACATGGATGTTTGAGAATCCATGCCTTTAAGTAGAAAACAGAAAGAGAAACATAACATCTTGAACTATTAGGATAACTCATAATAAATTTATTTTGTCTTATACATATATGTAACCATTCATCCCCAAAAATACTAGTAAACTAAACATAATACTTATTAACATATTATCTTTTGTGTACCCCCTCCACAACATATGCTTTTCACAACCACCTTTATTTTGAACAATTAAAATAGCTCATAAGCAATTGAATGTGTTTGTTGGAGCTCCTAAAATCCATTGAAACCAAGAAGATTTATAATATGTAATACTAGAGTATCGTTAGTGTTACCCTCCATATACGTAATCAACTTCTCCTTTCCACTCTCCCAAAGTTTCCCCCCTTTTTCATGCTTAAATTTACCCTAAAGGTATGATCCATAACGGGACCCACCATGTTAAAGTCCAAAAAAACCTTACCTGAAGCTCCTTGCATGCCTCGATTGCAATATGCCTTGAACGCGAAAACCCAAACTTTTTATATGACGAATAATGGATAGTATTGATTAAAAAAAAAGATTTTCTCGGTATAATGATGATTTTGATGAAAATATTATAGGACTTAATGGAGAGTGAGAATGATCAAATGAGAAACCATACAGTAAAAATAATCCAATCGCTCGCGGCCAAGACTACACATTTAAGATTTATCATATATAAAGTTTTTTTTATGATATAAGTGGAAACATAAAATTTTTCGACTTGAAATTTTTTATATTTACTGCCATTGATATATTAAACTATATAGTTATCAAGACACATTTATTTTTTCTATATTATGCACGAATTTTAGAATGCTTTGTGCACTCTGTTCAGACTCAAGCTTTTGGCCCCATATCAGTCTAGAATGTTCTAAATTTTGGTCATTTCAAAACGTGTAAATTATATTTGTCTTATCCAAGAAAAATGTTAACACTGGAGAGAAGTTTATCATTAATAATGTAGATTCATAATCACCAAAGCACAGTGATTGCATGTCACATTATTTATAATAATCAAATACAAAATATACGGTAATCCTATTTAATTTTTATTTCTTTGTTTTTTGTAATTACATGCAAATCATTTTTACGTAAAACAAAAGAATGAAGAGTTCCATAGGTTAGTCACATGTTAATTCATTTTTAGGTTTTTCATATATCAAGTACTTCCTTTAATATAAATATGCATAGCATATAAGTAGTTTTTAAGACAAAGAATTTATCCTAGAATTAAAATTGTAGATGCTCAGGACTTACCCGAGGTGATGGAGATCAAGGGACGACTACCACCGAGGTGAACTGTATAAGCTACCTAGACCAGTCCAAAAATGACAGTCCATTAGGGTTTACCTTATTTAGTTTTATTCTGACTAGAATTAGATTTGGTAAGAT
>JAULKM010165838.1:0-16057 GCA_032355605.1 Rubia tinctorum | reverse complement strand
GTCTTTCCTAAAACTTTGCCTTCGAATAATATGTATATATAGTGTAATTTAAATAGTTTATAGATTTATAATTTATTGTTCTTTGAAAACATCTCCTTACATACCTTTTGTAATTCCTTTTTAAATAAACATAATTTTATAACTTCAATCAAATTATTCATTGATTATCAACTGATATTTCTTATTTTGTCACTATATATATATATATAATGTACAGAGTATAAGTATTTTTATACAGCTTGATACTTTTTTATATAAAATATGTATGTATCCACAAGAATCAAGATGATTTTATTTCATTCAATGGATTATAATATTAATAATATATTGATTTATTATAAATTTTCCAGCATGTCTAATTCTCATATGTATATGAAAACAACTAATTAATTATTTAAATTATAAATTATGTTTTATATTAAATTTTTGTTTGTAATCTGTGCATCGATACGGGTATTGTCTAGTATTAACTATTGTATATAAATACTTTATGTTACAAAAAATATAGTGATAAATATGAAATATCTATTGACAATGAATCAATAATTATTTAATTAAATTTATAAAATTGTGTATTTTTTAAAAGGAAGTACATCAAAAGTTTTCTTGGTTATAAATAGAGGTATAAAACAACATATAACATAATGGTACTCTCGGTGAAATTTCATAATACATCAAAGTGAATGATGTAATATTAATGAAAAGACTAAATCACTAATCATATTCCTTAAAATGTGTAACTAAAAATGAATATATTAGTCATTTTTTAATGTCACATTACTCACTTTGATATTTCACTATGAAACTATCACTGAGAATATCATTACTCTATGAAAAATACAAAATCTAAATTAAAAATAAGTTAATTAACTATAAGCTAAGTGACTTTGAAGTCAAGGTAAGGTTTTAACACTAATGTTGTGGACGTTGTAATATAAATTATCATATAAAAATACTTATAGAAAAATAAATTTGCAACTCAATTTACTTCAATAGTCTTGCTCAATTCAGTTACAATGGTCACGTGTTTGGAAAAATTGTCATGTAATTTTTATTTTTCTATACTGGGGGTAGATGTCCACAAATTTATCCATGTATTTCGAAAGAAATCCAAAGGCAAAAAACTCTTAGAAGATGAAATGTTAAAAAGTTTGTTTACACCAAGCACAAATGTAAACAAAGTCATATATTTCAAAAAAATGTAAACAAAGTCATAAAATTAAAAACTAACCATTTATTGGTAGGTTGGTTGTTGGAAAATGCGTACAACAAATAAACAAATTAAGCAAACGAAATATACTAATTGATACACTTTTCAAATTTTAAGAAAAGAATTGTGCATTAAATACAAATTGTATTTAATGAAAATAATTTGACAATAAGATGTTTTTGTTAGTGGAAATCTGATATACCAATGTGACTTGGTAAAGTTAGGGGGTGTCATATGACCAAAAACTTGATGTTTTAGTTGTTATTATATATTAGTAATTTGATAATGAGACATTGATTATACCTATGGATACTGTAATTATTTTCCCATTTCACGTGCTGTCCTACTTTAATGCATCTTACTATTCCCTGTGTGACACAATTTGTTTTCGTTTTTATGAATTTGACACATTTTCCTTTTATGATAAAATTCTTTCAATTTCATCGACTCATTCTAATTTTTTTAAATTCAATTTCTTTACTAAGACTATTCTGCTACACCTAACGAAACTGAGGTAGTACAAGAGTTATTGCAACCTATTTTTAAAGAATCATCTTCAATCAAGTACACTCCCATTCAAGGAAAGCTAGAGTCGTGCCATGTGAAAAAACTACTGTAAACAATATGTAGAAAACGCGAGAATTGAATCCGTTTGTCATCTTGTTAAAAAAAAATACCCATCAAACAGGGAATGTGATGTTTCTGAGCATTTACTCTTCATAAAAATGCAATATTCCCCCACTTTTTTTATAACTTTACCCTCTACTTTTATGTGAATTGATAACAAAGAGAGGTTAAATGAAAAAATGGAGTGAAGGAAAAATAAAATAATAAAATGGAGTTTAAAGTTACTGCGTTTTCTTCACCTAAATTCAAGAGTTTAAAGTTACTGCGTCACTTTTAGTGAAGCGGAGGAAGTATGAGATGCCAAGCTTTATAAAGCAGATTAAAATAAAAGTATGGTAAATTTAGAGAAACAAGATATTTAAAATTTTTAAAAAAGAAATTATTAATAGAAAAGAGTACACAACATCTTCAAAAATCTGGCATCAGGTTTTATTACTTTATCATATAACTTTTTAAGAAAACTAAATCTACAATTTTAATTTTTTGAAAATAATGACTGTTTACCTTTTCTTAACATAAGTATTACTTTTTATTTAGAAATTTGACGGAAGCGTAGATCGGCGAGATTCGTCAAAATTTCTGCAAAATTCCGACCTTCGGTGGTGGTTGCCATCGTCAGGTCGTGATTCTGATCGACGTGGAAGTTTTCGATCGATTGCAAAAAAAAATGAAAATTTTAAAATATATAATATTTGATAATTGCACAATAGTTCCCTAGATTTATTAGGATATTTTTAGAAAAACTCATTCCAAATGAAATTTGCAATAAATTGCACAATGAATCCTAGCGTAAAGTTTAAACAACCTAAAACAAAATTTTGTGTACTGAATATATATAATTTCAAATAATAATGATAAAATTTACGCGTTGATTAGTAAATTATAAATAAAAGTGATTTTTTTTTTAAAAAAGTGAAAGTTTCAAAGGAAGTGAGGGAATAAAAATCTACTTTTCTTATAAACTAAGTTTGTTAAGAATCAACATCCATGTACATATTCATTGCAAAGGTTTAAATTAGATGGTTTTGAGTCAAAATAATCGAGTATAACCAAATTTGGAAAAAAAACAAAAGACTTGACAAACTACTATAAATAACACGTAAAAGATGTGATGATTAATTCCAAATTTCCAATTGTCGGTTTCAAAGTTACTATCCGCCAAACTAAAGTTAGAATTTTGAATAATAGAGGTTAATTAACACCTACATTTGATAACTTCTCTCCTTTTCAATTTAAAAAATCCATTCCAAGCATAGGAATATGATGGCTAAAAGTTAGAAAACAACATTTTTAGAAGTGTTTCCTAGTAAACCATTTTTAGAAGTGAAGTTACATTTAATTAACGCGTCTTTGAAGTGTACCAGTTAAAACTGCACACTTTTTGGTCAACTTTCACATACCATGTTTGACCATAAATTTGAATCAGTATATAGATACAAATATCATTATGTGAGATATCATTGGATTCCCTGCATGATGTATTTTCTAAACATCAAATTTTAATACACTATTATTATACATAAATAAAGTTATAGTTGGTCAAACATGGTCTGAGAAAGTTGACCAAAAAGTGTGCTGTTTGAACTGGGACAGAGACAGAGGGAGTAGTAAAATTACGTTTTTGAAAAGTCCAACTGAAATCTGAATAATTAGTAAGGAGCATGATAGTTTTGCCCATATTCTACACTATTTTATCTTTGGAAACATTTTGAATCACTAAAAAATAACTGTACTCACTCAAAAGCATTGCCTACCAAATATCACATTCCCTTTCGCACAATTCTGAGAATTTTTAAAACTTTATTTATTTTGCTGTACTCTCTCAATCCGAATTCTACTTATAATAATTGCAAATGAAAAGTTGATATCTAAAAACTATTTGTTACGATGAATTATACAATATCATCTATAATAATATCATTGTTCATATATCTATTCAAATATGCGGTCAAATTTTAATAGAGAATAATATTAAAAAAATTAAAAATGGAAATAGAACATGTCGGGGTGAATATCACTCTTAACTCTTAAGTTATGATAAGATAATCTTATACTACAAGACATTCTCCTATAAATGAGTGCTTCAACAGCGCTTATTTCTCACACAAAAAAAGGTACGTCGATCCCTTCTCTCCCTCTTTTCTTCCATACGAATTGTCATGTATTTATCACTTACTTTTAGTCAATATATCTGAAAGCATTATGAATTTAATTATATATTTATATGTGCGTTTACTGTTATGATTCTTAAGTGTATTTTACAGAAACTTAATATACATATTTAAACTGTAATTACTTAAAAGTAAATGTTTATTTTGAATGAAGTCATGATTACAATTATGAGGCTGGTAAAGGAAGTATAATAATTGTAGATTAATTTGCTAAGAATGTTTTGTTGGATATCTCTTCCATCCCATTTATGAATTGAGAAATTCAAGTTGGTTCATGAATTGTGAATTTTAAATGATAAGTTCATGAACTTAGAATTTCAAAAGTTAGCTTCATGAATTTGACAACTCTACACTTGCATTTAAACTCTTATATATGTGTGTGTTAAGGTGTGAGTTTTGCAAATATCTGTTGATCTTAAAAATCACTATTCTAAATTTGTGTTATATGCCTAACCCATTGTGATAATAAAATTTGAGTTTGTTAGTAAACATATCCAGCGTGTTTGGTAAACCACGTTTAAATCGATTAACTTCTCAATTTACATATGTACCACAGGAGTTTGAAGGTACAAGGTCAAGGTCAAATGGCACATGCAAGGGATGCTGATCACGGGAAGATGAATATTGTCAAGAAACAAAAACACAATCACTGGACTTCTGATGTTGAAGATGAAGATGATCAATCTAGTCGAAACATAGTGCGTGAATCCTTGAAACAATTCCAGAAAACGTTAACAAAGCTCTTGCAAGAACAGAAAGGAAAGGGAGGAAAGAATCACAGAGCTGATATCATTGCAGCAAATATCCTAAAGAAAGAGGGGAAATGGTTCAGCTCCGACGATCAAGTCGGAAGAGTTCCCGGAATCAGACCCGGGGACCAGTTTCAGTTCCGGGCAGAAATGGCCGTGGTCGGATTACACAAACCTCAAGTCCATGGGATCAGCTACATTAGGTTATTCGACAAGATTTACGCGACTTCCATCGTCAACTCCTTCCGTTACAACAACGTTAGGGTTTCAGATACCGAGTTCGAGTACGTTGGAGAAGGTGGAAACCCTAGTATTTTCACGAAGAAATCGTTGGATCAGCATCTCACCAATGGCAATCTTGCTTTGAAGACCAATATGCAGGAAAAACTGCCTGTTAGGGTTATTCATTATTGGGAAGGTGGCAATGGAGATGAAGGGCATAGTAGTAATTTGACAGTCCACAAATCTGACGGTGGTAAGTACGTATATGATGGGTTGTATCTTGTGACATCTTACCAGAGAGAAATGAATGATAGTGGTAAAAGGGTGTTTAAGTTCAGAATGATGAAAATGGCAAATTAGGAAAGTTCTCCCAAAAAGAAGAGAAGCAACTGGTATTGGGTACGTAAGGAGCAAACTTTGTGGTCCTACTTAGTTAAATAATTGTGTAGTATGTGCAACTACTTCCTCTTAGTTATCGGGTACCTTCTATTTTTCTAACATGTTTAATAAGTATACAAGTTAAAATAAGAGAAATGACCCCTTTACCAGCACAGAAATGAATTATTAAAGGCGATTATATTGGACTATTAAAGACGGCTATGAAATGACTTCTTTAGGCCCACCTTTGATCGATTTCGATCAAAGACGGTTCAAATAACCGCCTTTAATTAAGTCAAATATAGGTTTTGAATTCGGAACTTATTTCTGAGATCCCAAAAACATAGCTGTCGAAAATTGATTGATTTCTGGAAGCGCAAAATCGGATTTGGAAACAACATCAAAACTGGACAACATAACAAAAACATCAACGATGGACAACACAACTAACATAATAGTTAATCAACACAACAACGGAAACATTGAACAGAGCCTAATCTCGAGCGTCCTTTGGCAACGACTCGGCAGTGACGCAGCAACAATCTCTAGCGGCGAACGCCTTCACCGGCAAAGTTGATCTCCAGCTACGTACGTCTATTTTTGGTGGCGTATGTCGATCTCCGACTGCTTACGTCGATCTTCGAAGGCGTACATTGATCTCCAGCGGCAGAAACGAGTGCAAGCGGATGCGATCGATGAATCTCCAGCGGCGTATGCGAGAGGCAGATGCGAGCTCAGACGAGCGACGGAGGGTGGAGGCGGTGGAGATTAGGTTGAGGGAAGACTGAGGGTGATGGTGACGTGAAGGTGGTGGCAGTGGAGAGAAAGCTGAGGGTGATGGAGGCGTGAAGGTGGTGGTGGTGGCGGAGGGAAGGTTGAGAGTGGTGGTGGCGGAGGGAAGGTTGAGAGTGGTGGTGGTGGATGGAAGGAGCGGCGGAGGGAAGGCTAGAGCAGCGGAATAAAAAAGAGGGAAGGAGGTGGATTGGAGAGAAAATAGATGTAGGGAGAAACACCTAGGAGTGAAGAGAGAAAAAATGGAGGAAAAAAATGAAGGGGATCGGACCAAAAAATAAAGGGAAATGGCCCATTAAAGGCGGTTCTAAAGGTGAAACCGCCTTCAAATGATTGTCATTAAAGGAGGAACCGCCTTTAATCGATCGTCATTAAAGGTGGAACCGCCTTTAATAAATCGCTATTAAAAGTGGAACCACCTTTAATTAACTTTGAACTGCCTTTGAAATGAATAACGTGACCTAGGAGGGACTTCTGAACTCGAAACTCCTTCCGGACCTCAATTGAAATACTACCTTTAATAGAATTTTCTCTACGCGTGACTTAACAATCATGATCGTCCACCTTCAGCCCCTTATTTTTTTTATAGCACTTTTGACTTCTCAACTAGCGGAACAGTTAAGTTTTTTGAGCACTTTTGACCCCTCAAATTCAACGGTTCATAAATAGTTATACTCCGTATAATTTTGTACATAAAATAGGGAACGTCATGTTTCTGAACATTCCCTCTTCATAAAAATGCACATTCCCTCACCTTTTCTTTTTATAACTTTACCCTCTACTTTTGTATGTATTGTTTTTTTAAGTACTCCCTTCGTTTCACTATGTTTGACACCATAGTTTTAGGTGTTATTTTTTTGCAAGTTAAAATGCGTGGAAAGAATTGAGTGAAAAGAGTAAAAAAGTTTAACGAGTGGTTGAGAGTGATTCACTTTTTACCATAAAAGAAAATGTGACAAAGTTAGAAAATGAGGATGTATTTAATTGTAATTTTTAAAGATGACAGCTGTTTAGTAGGTAATATGATTTCTCTTCCATTTCTAATAAATTAGTCATCGTTTTCGTTCCGATGTTGTTTTGTTTGGCTCTTGTGCTCTTTGTAATAACGATTCTTGATTGGTATGGAATATGCATGAATGCAGATGTCATAAGGCATGTTGTAGGTATGAGTTCTATTGAGTAATGGAAAGGAGCACAAGAAGCTATTTGTTCAATTAAGTGACCTTGAGTTAGTGTTTTTAATCGCCGTCATTAATGCAAATGTTTTAGTACTACAAATATGATTACATCTACATAGATTAAAGTACTTCATCCAAATATACTTAGGGGAAAAAGCTGAGTTGTACCCTTTGGGATAAGAATGCCGAACAATCCTCCCATTATTTGGGAGAGGGGCACAATGGAGCTATTGTCTTCGTTATTTGAACAATTGAAGATAATATACGCACAAGTTCAAAATACAACTCAAAATATAAAATCGACACTACACAAGCCAGGTGTTCCTATCCATTCATAAGTGCATACAAAGCCAAGCCCGAGCTTCTTGAAGCGTCTACACTTTACACTCCATGTAGGTGAACCCCTTTAATCGTACACTTGCAAATGTACTTTGTCAAAAGATCCATTAAGAAGTTAAACTTCAACCTACTTTTCTTACAGTTCCAAACATATTACATTTGGGATATAAAATCATATGTTTCAATCTCAAACCATAAGCTTTCCACATTGAATTTTACTCCAATGTCGGATTAGAGCAAAATTGAGTATCCCATCATAAAATATTTAAATAAGATTAAACCAATCCCAATCACCGACTTATTTACCAAGTCCTTATCTAATTCCTTCGTCAAGTGGTCCACTAAATTGTGCTAATTTCTTACAAAATCAACTGAAATCACACCATGAGTTACTAACTAATTAATCGCGCTATACCTAATGCCCAAGTGTATAAATTTTCCATTATACACTTCCTTATAAGCATTAACCAAAGTATTTGTACTATCACAATGAATAGAGATCAGTGAAATACGATTAGGCCACAACGGAATATCATATATCAGATTTTGTAACAATTTTGCCTCTTTACCGGCTGCTGTTAAAGCTATAAATTCTGACTCCATGGTTGAGTCTGAAATGCAAGTTTACTTTTTAGATGCCCATGAAATGACACCTCCACCAAGCAAGAATACCCAACCGCTTGTAGATTAATGATCCTCTACATTGTTGATTCAACTAGCATTCGAATAACCTTCCAAAACCGAAGGAAATCCTACATAGTACAAACCACAATCTATGGTTTTCTTCAAATACTTGAGTATACGCCTAACGGCTTGCCAATGATGCGTGCTAGGATTACTTGTGTACCTAATCAATTTGCCAACCGCAAAAGTGATGTCTGGTCTTGTGCTTGTCATGACATACATCAAGCAACCAATTACTTGTGAATACTAGAGTTGTGATACCGCCTCACCCTTATTAGGCATAAGTTTCACACTCGCATCCATGAGAGTACTAACTGGAGAACGGTTCTCACAATTGAACTTTTTCAAAAGAAATTCCCTTGCTCTCTCGTTTAATCATAATACCAAGAATCACATATGTCTTCCCCATGTCTTTCATGTAAAAACTTGATGACAAAAATGCATTCGTAAGGTCAACTTGATTTTGTTTTGTGCCAAAAATCAGCATGTCATCCACATATAGACAAATAATAACTCCATTTCGAAATTATCAAATTTTCTATATACACATTTGTCATATTGGTTAATTTAGCTTATAACCATTCGATAAAACCACCTTATCAAACTTATGATGTCATTTCTTTGGAGCTTGTTTTAGCCCATACAATGATTTATCAAACTTATGATGTCATTTCCCGGCTTAACAAACCCTTCTGGTTGTTTCATGTAAACCTCCTCTTATTGATCTCCATTTAAGAATGCGGACCTGACATCCATTTGATGGATCACTAAGTTCTTAATAGGCCAAGGCAATCAATAACCTAATAGTAGAGATCCAAGCAATCGGGGGTATATGTATCAAAGTAATCAACACCTCTCCTTTGCCTAAAGCCTTGGATGACCAATCTAGCTTTATACTTTTCAATAGAATCATCGATTTTCATCTTTCTTTTGATGATCCACTTGCAACCTAATGTTTAACAACCACACGGTAGATTAGAGAGAACCCACGTATTATTACCCATGATGAAATCCATCTCATCATTTATCGCTTCTTTCCAGAAAGCAGCGTCTCGTGATTTTATAGCCTTACTAAACGTCTTAGGATCCCACTCAATATGATAAAAATATGAATATTGATAACCTATCTCATCTCTTGATCCCTCAACCAAATAAATTTGGAAATCAGGACCGAAAGATTTCTCAATCCTACCTCTCTTGCTGCTTCGAAGCTCAGGTGACTTATCTTCAGGTGAGATTACATCTCCCCCCATATTTCTACTTGAAGTAGGAACTAAATCCTTTGGTCTTGCCATTGAAGAGAACTAAGTTTCATAAAAAAATAGCATCTACCGATTCAATTACGGCGTGAATCAAAATAAAATCATTTGGTTCAATAACATAGAACCTATAATCCTTGGAATGCATAGCATATCCAATAAAGATGCAATCAATACCTTGTTCCCCCAATGTTTTACTCTTGGGATCGGGAAGTCTAACGACCGCCTAACAACCCCAAACTCGAAAGTTTGGTTTCTTTTTGTACCAAAGTTCATATGGAGTGATCTTGTTTCATATTATAAAATGCCAAGATCGGTGATCTTAAACTCTTGATGAACATGAGCAATAAACTTCTTAATGAGATGACCATCATTCTCGGTGAGAATAATGTCATCAACATAAACCAAAAACTAAAGTCGAGAGGCATCTTGGGAAAATACAAATAAGGAGGTATCTGCAGAATTGCATACAAAACCTAGGCCAATCGAAAAAGAACTAAAACGTTGAAACCAAGCATGGGGAGCTTGTTTCAAACTATAAATGGCCTTGCGCAAACAACAAACATAATTGGGACACATAGGATCTTTGTAACCAGCAGGCTGCTCCATGTAAACTGGGGAATCAAGAATACCATTTAAAAAAGCATTTTTGACATCAAGTTGTCGTAAAGGCCAATTACGAGTGACACCAAGAGATTAAAAAAAGTATGAACAGTAGAAGCGTTCACCACCAGACTAAATGTATGATCATAATCAAAACTAGGAAATTGAGAAAACCCTTGAGCAACTAACTTGGCCTTGTGCCGATTAATGGAGCCATCAGATTTGTATTTTAATCAATAGATCCATTTAGAGCCAACAACATTAACAAGAGGAGGTCGGAGAACCATCTCTCATGTTTGTTGAGCACGCAAAGCATCCATCTCTGAATCCATATGAGCAACCCAATCTGGATCCTTGATCGCAAAACGATAACTACGAGGCTCAGTCTTCTTAAATAAAACACCCAGTAATCCAAAAATATCAAAATCAGAAAAATTCTTAAACCGTAAAGAACCAGTGTAAGAGCGGGTAGCCATCGGATGCCGTGAAGAAGGCACCAAAATCGAGGATGGCTTGTAAACTGAGACCGCCTATGCGGAACCCGAAACCACCAGCAAGGAGCCCGAGACGAACTCGGTGATGAAAACTGGCAAAGATGGCGACCGGGCAGAGAGGGTGAGGCTCTCCAGAGCTGCTGGTGGGCATGCATGCTGGGGAATCGTCGGCCCGTGAAGCTGATGCGCGGTCGGAGACGATGGCGTGTGGAGCTCACGGGCGAGCTGAGGGTTCGGCTCTTGAGTCGACAGCGGCTGCGGCTGCGGCTGCGATTGTGGCGGCTGTGGTTGCTGGCGACCGAGCTGCCAGTTACCCTATGGAAAACCGACACAATTCTCTAAAGAACCCTGAGCTCCCGGTGAAATCTAAAATTTTAAATACTCCAAAATAATGGGTGAATCCAAAGAGGAAGAAGGCTCAAACAACTCTAATGGAACTGATGAAGACTCTAAAAAAGCTGACACATCCAGTGATGAAGAATTTGTAACATTACCAGTACGTAAGGCTCGAAAAATTACTCATCAAAACGAGCATGGCGAGTGATGTACTCCTTCCTGGTAAGAGGATCTAGACATCGATAGCCCTTGTACTGGGAACTGTACCCCAAAAATATACAAGGCATACTTCAAGGAGCCAACTTATGCACATCATAGGGCCTCAAATAGGGGAAAACACGACAGCCAAAAGGATGAAAATTGGAGTAGTCTGGTATAGTACCAAAAATAATGGAGAGAGGATACTGACCAGATTAAACCGAAGTGGGCAGTCTATTAATAATGTAGACTGTTGTGGAAAAGACATCATACCAGAAAGAATGATGAAGGCCATAATGATAAAGCATCGATAAACCAGTGTTTGTAATGTGACGATGCCTCCTCTCTGCACGACCAGTTTGCTCTGAGGTGTAAGGGCAAAAAAGCTGATGATGAATGCCCTTAGATGCAAAATGAGTCCGCATGCAAATGATTCACAAACTCAGTTCCACCATCAGTCTGAAAAACTTTAATTGAGGTAAAGAACTGGTTCCCATCAAAAGGTTCAAATTGCATATAAATCTCTACAAAATCATACTTACGTCGCAGAGGATATTGCCAAGTAAACCAAGAGTGATCATCAATAAAAATAACATAATAAAGGTACCCGACAAGAGAGACAACTGGTGAGGGTCCCCAAAGGTCACAATGAACTAAATCAAATATGTGTGGTGCGCGTTTTAAATAATCATTAAAAGAAAGACGCTTGTCTTTAGCCATCTCACAAGAAGTACATAAATGAGGCTTAGGTAGCAAACTAGTGACTGACAAATAGCCAGTTTTGTTTAAAGATGAAATAACAGAAAAAGTGATATGTCCTAACCGACTATGCCATAGCTCAAATGAAGCTATGAATTTATTTAAATTAAAAAATGAAACTAAAGCAGCACCACCATAATCTAAAACGTAGAGAACTCCCTCATTGTGCCCTCGGCCCACGAGATCCTTGGTAACCTTGTTCTGAATAGTGAAAGAAGTGTCATCAAAACAAAAAACAACATTAATATCTCTTGTTAACTTGGCAATCGCCAATAAATTCTTGGTGATATTCAGAACAACCAAGACATCAGATAAAGTGAGGGAATCAGAAATCCGGGAATTGCTAACATGAGAAATATGAAAATAAGAACCATTGCCAAAATAAACACGAAGATTACCGTTATAAGGAGCTACGCTATCCTAGTTGGAAGCAGAAGCAGTCATGTGATTGGTAGCACCAGAGTCCATGTACCAATCAGGAGTGACATTTAGTTGCTATAATGTGGTTGAGCCGTGTCTGCGGAATTGGCAACATAATCGCGAGCAACATGTGATAATTTGTAACAAAATTCAGCAAGATGACCGGGGCGATGACACCACTGACAGACGTAAGTGGGCCACCCGGCTAGAGGAGAAGCGCCACCGCCGGCCGGCGGCAGAGTCCGACCGCCACCCAGTCTGCGGCCTTAGCAACCCCTCCATCGCCCAAAACCGCAGCCTCCCCTGCCACGTCTAGCCTGTTCGGATCCCTGTTGAGAAGCATCAAAAGCAGAGTGTACCGGTCCAGAGGTAGACGATCCAACTTTGAGTGAAAACTCTAAAGCTTCATCAACAACAACAATGGTATTTAAAGGGGGTAAATGATCCTTCACCATTTGAGCAGAAGAAAACTTAAAAAGGTTATCATTCAAACCACGACAAAACACAACAACAATATCCTCATCATTAAGAGGATGACCAAGAACATGTAATTCATCAAAAATATCTTTAAAACGAGCCATAATGAATGTTGTGTGTATTCATAATAAATTCTTGGGAAAAGTCGGAGAATGTTTAGAGAAACCTGACTGATACCATGATAGAATGTAAACTCACAAATAATTGTGGCTATGTGTATTCATTATATATAGCGAGTACAAAGGGTATACAAGGCAGAATCAGATATGGAAAAAGATATATACAAAACCAATCAGAAAGGATATTATTTTCTTAACCTGATTCTAATTGATTTAATATTATATTAAAACTCATCTCAACACCAATAAACTCTATTGTTTGACCCTTATACTAGAGTAATGAAGGTTGCATTGGAGATGTTCTAAGTCAAACCGTTAGTCATATTCAATTATATTTATCTAATTTAACTTTATCCTTCTTTCTTTTGATTCTATCCAACATTTGAACTACCAAACACTGGAGTGGTAAAGTATGTTAATGTGAGGGTGTTGGAATATGACTTAATCCATCTTGGGTGTGAATTTATTTATTAAATAATTACAATTATGCATAAGACTAATATTAGACTGGTTTTATTCTATTCTAATTTAAGATTCTAGAGTCAAAGACGGCCCAAAGGAAGTGTGGGCCGTGCCCTCGCATTACGCCCATAATTTGAATGGGTCCAAAATTATTACTCCCTCCCTCCGTTCCAGTTGAATTTGTACTTTTATTTTTTTGACACTATTTTCAATCAAAGTTTGACCGCACATTTGAATAAATTTATGAATAATAATATTATCTTAAGTGATATTGTATAATTCGTCGTCACAAGTAGTTTCTAAATATCAAATTTTTATTTGTCCTTATTAAACATAGATAAAAATATTAGCGGTCAAACATGTTTCTTGAACCGCGTGATAATGATTATAGTGCAAATACAATTGGGACAAATGGAGTAGTTTGTGGAACTCTATATATATTTTCTTTGTTTATTTTTTCTTTTCTCCTTCTTATTTAAAATTGGGCAGGCTCTTTTCAGCTTGAGATTTTTTTTATAAATAGGGCCCTTTCTAAAAGGCAACAAATGGCCCAATTATAAGACAATGGGATTTTAGACCAAATTAAAAGTTAATAAAAGAGAATTTTCAACTTAGTAATTTGCTATTCTTCAAACAAGGCCCCATTTTAGCAAACATTTTGAATTTCAACTTATAAATTTAAAGGTCCATTTCAGTTTAAGAATTTTCATGTTTGTTTGGGCTGTTGTTGGAAAATCTAAAAATGGAATATGTGAAACAAAATATTAATATTGCATAGTGCTATACTCTTTATCTTTTTGTTTTTGTTTCTCCCTCTTAATTTTTAAAGTTAAAACTCATAAGTTTGATTGTTTTTATCTTTATATACACATTATTAAAAGTTACAACATATAATTTTTTTAAAACTATACGTTACGATAAATATAACACTATCTTGTGTGATAATGTATTAGTGAAATTTTGCGAAAGTGTACTTTTAACTTTAAAAAGTCAAAATGGAAATCTTAAAAGGGAATAGAGGAAGTATAAGTTATATTGATGCAGAGAGTCTAAAATTTATAATTTTCATTACAATCAAGTTGTTGCATTGCACCAACTATTTCTTGCAATAAGAAACCAATTATGATAATATCGATAATTGTTTTTCAAAATATAAATCAATATATTTTCTTTAAATATTTTTGCATCGATCATTTTCAACTTAGTAATTTGCTATTCTTCAAAAAAGGCCCCAAACATTTTGGATTTCAACTTAAAAATTTAAAGGCCCATTTTAGTTTAAGAATTTTCATGTTTGTTTGGACTGTTGTTGGAAAATTAAAAAAAAATGGAATTTCATAAATATTGATATTGCATAGTGCTATACTCTCTGTTTTCTTTCTTTCTTTCTTTCTTTCTTTTAAAAAAATTCTCATTCTTACCTTTTAAAGTTAAAACTCATAAGTTTGACTGTTTTTATCTTTATATACACATTATTAAAAGTTACAACATATGATTTTTTTTAAACTATAAGTTACGATAAATATAACACTGTCTTGCATGATATTGTTCTAATTTATGTATTAATGAAATTTTACGAAAAACACACTTTTAACTTTAAAAAGTCAAAATGGAAAGTTTAAAAAGGAATAGAGGCAGTATAAGTTATATTGATGCAGGGAGTCTAAAATTTATAATTTTCACTAAAATTAAGTTGTTCCATTGCACCAACTATTTCTTGCAATAAGATACTAATATCAACAAATAAATAAAGTATACATCATTATATTTTCGCATCGATAAATTTAAAAAAAATAAGATCACAAATTAAATTATCGTCAGGGTCTCGAAATACTTTGGACTAGCCATCTTTGTAGTTTGGGAGATCTATATAACTCTTATCTGGGTTTATTTGTAATGTGTGTAAGATTTGAATACATATGTTCTTGTCTGTGAATTGGATCCAAACATTTTAAAAATTAACCCTAATATAAAAATAATTACAAAAATACCCCAAGACCTAAAAAATAAAATAAGAGAGAGTTTTCATACTATTTTATAAAAAATTAAAATTGGATGTAAAGATAAAATAATTAAAAATTACTTAATATTTATTCACCAATTTTATTGTACTCCCTCCGTACCACAATTAATTGCTTAATTTGACTTTTGAAAGTCAACTGCATCAATTTTTAACTATTAATATATTTATTTATATGTGTAAAAAAATTAGAAAAATTATAATATAAAAATACATGTTATGATGAATCCAACGACATACAATATGATCAGTGGTGGAACCAAGACAGTATTTTAGGGGGGGCTGATTTATACAGGCAATTTTTTTGAACGTTAGATTATATTGGTAATTTTTTCCGGGCACTGAATTACACTGAATTTTTTCCCAGAAACTTAATTCGACATATTCAAACAAAATCCGCTTAAATAATGAATTGAGTGTAAAATAATTCAAATTTTACAAATACGACAAATCACACTTGCTATTATTTTATCTTGTTAATTAATATATACCAATATAACCCTACCTACTTGACATAAGTGCCAATATAACCCTCAGATAAGTTTTAGTGCAGATATAAC
>JAULKM010165820.1:0-16058 GCA_032355605.1 Rubia tinctorum | reverse complement strand
CTCGATGTCTATCTCTCGAGAGCAGTAAGGGGCCCTAACAACTTCCCCCCAAGATTTACACACCAGAGGGATAGCCCTAAAAATATCATCAATTGAAAGTGGGTTGAAGATCATCCCAAGTACATCTGGTGGAAGATCTTCCCACTTTGGACCCTCATTTCTATCTGCCATCCTTTTTTTTACCTCAACCAAAACCACAAAGAGGATGAATCAGTTCATCATATGTGTATATATAGAGCTTGTGAGGTGATAATACTATATTATGTGGCAGATTTCAAACATCTGATTATGTTATATTACTATATTCTGTGGCAGATTTCAAAAATCTGATTATGGTTTATAATCTAAAAATGAATAACTTTTCTGATTCCAAACAATTTTTGTTCCAGACCTTGGGTTTCCGTACATGGATCTTTATTTTCAGACAAGAGAAATATTTTCTTCTTTTTATTTCTTATTTTTTTAAGTTGCTCCGAATGCCTAGTAGTTCAATTTTGTTGTGTACCACTTTGATAAATATTCCAGGTCTATAATAACGTAATACTGTGCTTGAATATAACGCGTTTATGTGATTTTTTGTACATATATTAATTTTTATGCATTTATGGATCAAAACTATATACTACCGACCAATAAATAAAATGAGTGATCGTGGCCATAAATATTGAATAAATATGGAAAACACAAAAAAGAATCGAGCACCGGCCAAACCGGTGTTTTTTTAATATTTAATGAAGCACATTATTTTAAGTTGCATTTTTTCATAAATGTGATGCTATGAAAAACAGTTTTTATTATCACGGGTTTTTTCAAATGATTCTATCAAAAAAAGGTTGCCATGCATGATTTTGATACATTCATATAGATTGTTGTAGCAACTAGCTTGCTGAAAAATTATCCTCTACTAACTTCAGTAAAATAAATCTGAACTCTGAAACTTATTACATCGCAACCAATTTTTTTTAAAAGTTACTAATATCTAAGGTGCTTTTTTATTCTCTTTTACAATGTTTATAAAGGCTGAATCAAAGATCTAGAGCTTGTGTTGAATGGACTGTTTTTTTATCCCCCCTTTTAGATCTTCATCAAGGCTAAAGGCTTGGGTCTTGCCTTGATTTTAGAATAAGAGATTAGAGAGGAAAGAAGGTGGCACTACCCAAACCCTAATCACAAATAAACCCCCTCCCCCAAACCCTTAATCATTTCTTCATTCCTTCGTTTTTAATCAAACAACACATAGCCGATCAATTGATCCTTCTCTCCCAAACAAATGTCACCGCTCCACCACTACCTAACAACAACACCACCACCTCAAATCGTCACCACCACCGCTCCACTGCCTCGCATACACACCACAGATCACCGCGCATCCCGTTAATGCCACTGTGTTGCGCCTCTCGTCAACTCCACAACGCCGCGTCATGCCTCACCACCAAGGTGTTGTGTCTCATCGTCTACACTAATAAGGTCATAATCACCTCTCCACCATCATCCTCGGTCCCTCTCTTCGCCACCACCTCCCCTGCTCTCAAGCGGACAAGATCCGCTCCAATTTGAGGATGACTTTCACCCTCTTTGAAAGGCTAGGTCAAAGGACAAGTTTTAGAATCTAGGTTTTAGTGTGGTATTAATATTTTGAAGATTTTTTTGATTATTGATTTGATTACTTTGTATATAATTTTATAAATTGATAATTTAATGGTTAGTTCTGTTTGTTGGCTTTGTTTTAAAAAGTTTCAATTATGTTTTTGAATGGTTGAATGGTTAATTGTGTTGTTTTTTGGGTTTAATGGAGCTGTCAAAATATTGGTTTGAATGCTGATTTTTATGTCTGATGAATATCATTTGGCCGTGGTTATTCACAAGTGTAAATCACAGTGAAAACGCCCCTGTTACTTTGGTTTCAAAAACGAAGTTGAAGAATAACTTTTAACTGTGCTTGCAATGACTCCAGGTATTTTGTCTTCAAAAACAACATTATATAGTCTCCCAGAACCGAAGTTGCAACTACTTTCTACAATAGTAATTACATACAATGAGTCCAAACTAATCAATTCAATACGTGTACAAATCAATCAAGATCACACCATATCAATTAGTGGAATTTGGGCATTGAAGATGTGGGTAGTGGCACATAGGAATCTGAAGATTCCCTATCCGAGGTCACATATTTTGTGTGGGGTGCAGTCTCAGAAAGACAGTCGCACGGATTCACAGTGGACAAAGGAATAGCCTCTGTCGAAGTCATGGTGATATCGTCTTCAAGGATTGTGGGAGAATATGGTATTGACGTAGGCTAAATGAAAACTGGAACATCAACAGATGTACTGGCAGCAGTTTGTCTAAGGCGAGAAGCCAGGATGAAAAACTCATCAAACCGAGCATGCAGAGTAATGTACTTCTTTTTCATGTGGGATCAAGGCAATGATAGCACTTGTACAGAGAGTTGTATCCTAAGATAATACATGGAAAAAATCTGAGGCGCCAACTTATACTTTACATAAGGGAGCCAGTACGAAAAAGCTCGATAATCAAGAAGATGTGGCTCTTAATGGAACTCCTAGTAATAGTATGGGAAAATTAGTATGTCTTTGTGTATTATTACCCACATTAATTTATTTTTTGTAGCATCTAACAGGCCTACTATGATCCATCAAAGAAGATGTAAGTCGTTCTTCCAATGATAGGAGGAGGGAAAGAAGGCACAAAATATTGTGCAGACGATGAGTGCGATTCATCGTATCATAATCATAATCGGTTATTAAGAAATTCAAAATAATGTTAATTTTCAAACTAGATTTTGCATATCATATTCTTTGAATTTAACTAATTTATAGAATCCACACATAGTTTTTTCACATTAGAAATTTTGTGTGATTTAACTAGCTCTTATATTATTATTTAACATGTGTTGATAAAATTTCACGAGATATGAATTTTTGTAACATAAATTAGGTTGTTAAACTATCGCAATGATTAAATTTTATGATCTAAGTGAAATATTAAATGTGCAAGTTGTATGCACCAATTTTGTGCTATGTATACAATTAATAAAAACCCCATTAAGGGCAAGGAACTCAATTGGAATTGTGCCATAATCCTCATAAAAATTTCCGTTATGTGTTTTTACAATTTGACCTATCAAATTACACAGGCCACTTAAGAGGCTTAAGGCTCGACTATCCTTTTCTTTGTGTTTTATAAATCTCTTAATATGAGACAACAATGTACTAACTTGTGTGATTTATGATCTGATACTGTTGAGACATTGTGTTTTACTATATATTTTTCCATTATAATACCGAATAGTGCACCATAACCGGCAATATTGTGTACATTGAAAAAGTTAGTTGAGAAGGAAAAGGTGCTCTGTGATCCATTACAGCAGTCCAAGTTGTTGGAAACATATCCCACTATGAAGGCAAAGGAGTTTGAACCTATTGTTGAAGAAGATAAGGCACTTAATGGAATTCCAAGTAATATTATTGGTAAATTAGTATGCCTTTGGTGCATTATTACCTTCATTAATTTTATCTTTATAACATTTAATATACCGATCAAGGTCCCTCACAGAAGATGACAGTCGTTCTTCCGTGGACAAAGGAATGACCTCTGTCGCAGGCATGGTGATGTCATCTTCAAGGATTGTGGGAGAAGATGCTGATGAGGATGGCTCAAAAACTTTCATTGGTATTGACGTAGGCTAAATGAAAGCTGAAACATCAACAGATGTAGTGACACCGGTTGGTCCAAGGCAAGAATCTAGGATGAAAAACTCATCAAACCGAGCTTGCAGAGTAATGTACTCCTTTTTCATGTGGGATCAAGGCAACGATATCACTTGCACTGAGAGTTGTATCCTAGGAAAATACATGGAAAAATTCGAGGCGCCAACTTTTGCGGAATATAAGGGCGCTAGTACGAAAAAACTCGACAATCAAAAGGAAAGTTCGAGTAATCTGGGCTGATCCAAAAATAACAGAGAGTGGATATTGACCAAATAAAAGGTTCTCTGTGTGATCCATTACAGTGGAGCTTGAACCTATTGTTGAAGAAGATGAGGCTTTTACTTGAACCCCAAGTAACAGTATGGGAAAATAGTAAGCCTTTTGTGCACTATTACCTTCATTAATTTCTTCAATATAACATCCGATATGCCTATTATGCTTCCTTACCGAAGATGACAGTTGTTCTTCCGATGATAGGAGAAGGGGAAAGAAGGCACAAAATATTGGTGCAGACGATGAGTGAGACTCGTCATATCATAACCATAATGATAATCATTGGTTATGAATTTCAAAATAAAGTTAATTGTCACACTAGAATTTTGCAAATCATGTTGTTTGAATTTGACTTATTTATAGAATCCACACATTCTTAAATTTCACACTAATGATTTTGTGTGATTTAAGTATCTCTTATATTTTTATTTAACCCTTGTTGATAAAATTTCACGAGATATATATTTTTGTGCCAAAAATTAGGTTGGTAAATTGTCGCGATGATTTAATTTTATGGTCAGAGAGGAATATTGTGCATGTTGTGTGCACCAATTTTATTCTATCCATACCATTAAGAAAATTCGTGCTATGACATTTCAACCTATCTCAATATCCTGTGCGATGTGGGAGCAGCAGAGTTATAGAATTATAATAAATGAGATTAACTTTGTATGTGTAAGATTATTTTGTAAGTATAATTTTTCTTTAGGCCTCAAAATTCTTGGGGCAAGCCCGGCTCCACCTGCATCGCTGTAGTTCAAATGGGATAGTTGACATGGTTAGTGTGAGAAGTTGTCTAGTGTCAAACAATAAACAAGTTATGATTGGGCCCTTTCACTGGCTAGTTTGACTATTTTAGGTGTTACAAATGTTATCCAAATAAGGAAATATATATTTTCAAAGTAAAAAATAAAGAACCTAACACACAAAAAAACATTGGCAAGATCTATAAATTGATGACAATCAAAAACCCATTTTGCATTCTAACACCATATGCATACACCATTTAGTTTTCGTGAAACCATTATTTGAATGAAGTGATGAAGCTAATTTTATCAAAGAACCTGGTATATAGATATTTACCAAGCTCAACTTGCAGTTTCCTTAGAAATAGGGCACATAACGCATGTATAAATAGGGCTATTTCTTTTTTTGCCGACATCATCAAATGTGCAATTTTTCAACCTAACCATGTTTCACTCGCTCTAGAGTCTCAGCAGCTCCAATTTCCTTATAGAAATACTTGTTAGGGGGATTTTGATACATGAGTCGATGCCCTGGTCCAATGGCTTAATCCCATAAACTACCATCCTTATCATCTGCTCACGTCTTAGCGTGATCATCAATATTCTAAGGGTTGAACTCAAGTTTTCCCTATTTTTTAAGTACATGGGTAAATATTACATTCATTAAATTTAATATTTACAATTCAAAACCCTAGATCTTACTTGAACGCCGAAGATTTTTGCCCACGATTAGTTTAAGGCAGTGTCTTGTGTATTAAATTTTCATGAGGCTAAAATTCGGAATCTTACGTGGTGTTGGAAAATAGCTTTATCAATAGGTGAGGTGTTTCTTTATTAAAAATTTGTAATCACGTGTGGCATTTAGTTTTTAGGTGCTTAAGCATTAATCAGGTATAAAGAGGCAAATGTAGGGGTGGAAAATAGACCCGTAACCTGTAACCGGCGAGTCAAGTGGGTTGTCTAATTTCAAACCTGGATGAGTATGGGTAAAACAATTTAGGCATTTAATTGGTTTCTAGCTGGCTAACATCTTAAAAATTCATGTTTGAATAAAGTAAAAATAAATAAAATTTTAAATTCTTTATCCAAGGCACATGTTAAACAGACGTGGCCTAGTCTTCTTTAGTTCCATTTATGATTACTTTTAAGTTTTGTAATATTATTGAATTACTATGGGCATAACTGTATTACTTTGACTGCTTTTCAATTAGAGCTATTTTTACAGCCATTTAAATTCCCGTTCCAAATTTATATAAGATTATTCAGTAAATCGAATATATTTTTACAACTTTCACATAATGTACTCTTCGATATTTTGCAATTTCAATAAAATTCAACAAAAGAAATTGAATAGTAAACATAATCAATTTAGAATTTAATTCCTCTCAAAATAATATTAAAACCGAAAAGACCCACATCAACCCCCCTTCTTGTGCAAACAAAAGTATAAGAGAAAATAAATTATTAAAACTTTAGAATCAATTAAGATAGAAAATGAAAGTGGTCACTCTAGTCAAATTTGTTGAACCCTTTGATTTTTCGAACATTAAAATGAAGGGATGATTAGTTTTGACTTGACAAATTTCAATTTTGTCTTCTTGGAATTTTTTTAAAAAAGAGATCAAATTGAATTTTATCCAACCAACATTTATTATCGCTTCATTTCAGAGTTGGTGATAGGATTAGATTTTCTAGATCTATCCACATAAACCAAAATTTGCTAGATCTGTTCGTATATGAGAAGATGAGAGTTGGATAAAAATTAAGAAAGATCATAAGAGAAAGGGAAAAAGTAATTTAGGGAAAATAAAGAAAAAATGCGTTTTAGGAGAAAGATGGTGGTTATATTCCCAATGTTCAAACCTCAAAATTTGGTCCAGAAGAGAAAATCCATAAAGTGAATATGATTAATGCTCACCTTTAACTGAATGATGTTGCCTTGAATTATCTTTCCAAACCCCCTGTCTCCAATACTAAAATCCTTCGATTTTCATCTTTCCTTGATTCAGATCCTGGCACATTTAATTTCAAAAATTAGACTTAACTAGTAAAGATGATTCATGGAAACTTGCTGAAAATATTAATTCATCACCTAGATAAAACTCTTTGATTAAGTTTCACTAAGGTGCTCGATGACTAAATAAAATTGTTGTTGGTGTCGGTTTTACTGGAATTAAGTGAATAAATCATTGACATCGGTGGTGTTCTTCGGGTGAGCGATTTGTATATCTTTGAATTCGAAGGAAAAAGAAAGTGAGAATGTTTTGTGTGTGTGTGAGAGAGAGAGAGTCTGAGCTAGAGGGAAGCAAGACAGATATGTAAATCAATAAAAATCATTGTTGGCTCTGTGGTGTAGAGCATATTCTTGAAGGGAATTTTTTTGCGAGTTGTGTGAGTTTGGCGAAGTGAACGAGAATGTCATTTACAGTTTTTTATTATTATTGAAAGTTGTGCATGAGCTAGTGTTTGTCAGCTAGTGAAACGAGAATGTTGTGTGTGTGTGAAAGAGAGAGAGGTAGTGCGACAGGAAAGGAAGATATTAATTGTAGGATCATGACAAGTGAAATAACTTTCTTTTTCCAGTTCATTAATATATTACTTTTAAATATATTATTTATTATTAGTAGTAGAACTTATTGAAACATTATCTTTATTATTATTATTGTTATCATTCCAACCCACAATTCATAAATAAAATTTAAGACCAAACTATTCATAGATATTTAAAAATATTTCTTCCTTTTAATTACACCATTATCACGTGCTAATCACGCTATCGTACTCAGAGCTTTAACAATTAATTATTTTGAGCGGGTCGATGGGGAATTAAAAAGGCTATTATTTAATAAAAGAGGTTTGAGTATAATATTTAACAAAGACGCTGTCGGTTTCATTAAAATTCAAAATGTTGACTACACATTTTTCTTGCTTTATGAACATATGAAACATCCAAAGTAATTAAAGAAAAAACTCTTATTTATAAGGAAAGGGGTTCCTGTATAAGTTGTTTAATTTTATTTGTGTCTATCAATACCTTATAATTGTCTAATTTTAAAGAGTATTTAATGACGTCACCTTTCTTAAAAATTTACTCATAATCTTAGCCATCCAATCCAATCTAATCTAACAGCTCACCATTTTCTCTTCTAACCACTGTGCCATATCCTCAGAGATATAACAGATAACATTTTTCTAATGAAAGAAGCAATAAGACTCCTAGACAAAAAAACCTGAAATCCTTAAACCTCATTCTAAAATTGACATGATGAAAGCATTCTATAGGGTATCTTAGATGGTCCTAAACACCCTGTTACTCATAATATTATTTCATGGACACCTATTTAAACTAACAATGAATAACCACAATGCAACTTGGTTTTTAGTCTTAAGCACCTCCTAGGGGGTTTTCAAACCAACGCGAGGTTTAGAGCTGGAAGATGAGCCATGTCCCCCTTTCTGTTTAACAGCATAATAGAACTCTTAACAAAAAAAAGTTACAACTTCAAAATGGAAACCTAAAATATTTCTAAAAATCTAGGTACAACATATTAGGTCACTTAACTTTCATTTGTTGATGACACTGCTTTGTTCATTAGTGGAACATCCAAAACACTAAAACACTTAATGAAATTTATGAAAGTCTACGAAATGACCACTGGCCAAAAGATTATTTTTTTTAAAAAAATCCTTTTTGGTTTGTAAACTGAGCACAACAAAACATAATGAAATTTGAAACATTACAGGCATGGCTAGGGGAACTTATCCTTTCTCCTATTTAGGAGTTACTACTTATAAGGATAGGAATATTTTTTAATTAAAAATTTGTATATTAATAACAAAAAAAAATCTCTTTTGGACTCACTCTGAGCCCATTACAAGAAAATTTATCCCATCACTTATAGTTTTTGAAATCTACATCTTATTTCCATCCTTTATAAAAACTAAGCACATCACACTGTCAAGCTTCTTCTTCCATGTCCTTTGCGCCATCCGATCTCCCTCTGATGGTGTTTGAAATGCCAATGTTTCCACTATAATTCTTGCTGATTGAAATATACCGATGCAAGACAGATCAACTTCTTCAATTTTTTCTCCTTGCCATCTGATACAACCTCATTTTCAGAGGTCTCATACTGCTTCAATTCGCAATCTTCAGAAGCTCAAATAGTTTTTTTTACATAATCATAACAAACAAAAAATGTTGCACCGTTTCCTTCTCCGTGCCACACATACTGCAATCAATTTGATCATCTAAGATTCCATATTCCAAAAGCCTCTCTTTTGTTTCCAGTTTCCCATTGATCTTTATCAGCCATAGAAAGAATCTATGCTTAGGTTGTATTTTCTTGAGCCAGATTAGTCGATCTTTCAATTTTGTATCATTCCCTCCTTTCATCTGGTTATAAATTTCCCCAGTTCTTTTTTCCCAGTTTTACTTACATAGTCTCCCAACTCAGAGTATATATAGAATCCCTTAGATTAAGCAACACTTTCTATGTCCAGCTATGGGCAATAGCATACTTTCATTCAGTGAAATCTATCCCTTTCAAATTGTAAGCATGTACCAATCTTATTCACAACATGTCTTTTTTCTGATTCAGATTTCATAAAAATGTTTACAAAGTGCAACATTATTCCATAAAGTAAGATCTCTTATGCCCATTCCACCTTTTTTCTTATCCTTGCTCGGTGAACTCCATGCAGCAGCAGAGAAGGCTCTGTGTCCCTCTTCTGTTCCCCATAAATAGCTAGTACAAATCTTTACTATCCTGCTTTAAACCCCTTATGGCAGTTTCATAAAGCTACACTAATAGCCAGTTATGCTCAGTACAAGAAAGTTAATACGTTACAGTTTCCCTACACGTGATAGTGTTTTGGAACTCTATTTTTTTTATCTTTCTCCTTACCTTTTCAGTCATGTTTTCACTGTCATTTTTGTCCCATTTCATAGCTGACAGAGGTAGGCCTAAGTACTTCATAGGTGGATCCCTTTTCACCACTTGTTACACTGCAACTAACATATCATTTTTCCACTTCATCCATTTAAAAAAATAGATTTTTGATTTGGCTTCATTTATGCCTAGACCAGCTATCCTCTAAAACTTTTGAAAGTATATATTTAACTTTCCATTGTTTTCTTGTTCGCTGCACAAAACAAGAGTAAGTCATCTGCAAACAACAAAGAGTGAACTCCCACTTTTCCACACCTTTGATGATATTCAGCTTCCTTCCTTTTTAAACATCTGTTCACCATTCTTGTTAAATAGTCCATACATACCACAAAGAGAAGCGGTGACATTGGATCTTCCTACTTCACACCTTTCTGTGCTTTGAAGGTTTTTGAAAATTTCCCAGATAGACAAAAGGAAGAGCCGGCGATGCATTTTTTTATCCATTATATCATGAGATTAGGGAAATTCAACACACACAGCCATTTCCACGGATGCTTTCAACTTATGTTATCAAATGCCTTACTTACATCCAGCTGAACCACACAACTAGGTCTCATACTATCATTCTTATACCTGCCTAACAATTCCTGTGCTATATGCCTACCTTTAACAAACGCACTTTTATTTGCACTTATTATGGTTGGAAGTATGTAACTTAATCTAGCACAAATGATCTTTGTAATCATTTTATAAATGACAGAAAAGCACGCAATAGGCATGAAATCATATTCTACCGAGGCTGAAGGATATTTGGAATTGGAATAATCACTGCATTGCTTAATCTATTTGGTATTTCATCTCCCTGAAATAGTCATTTTACTGCCATAATCACATCATCCCCCTCTATGTTATATGCTTCCTTGAAGATATAACTTGAAAAACCATATTTCTTAGGATTCTTTTATGAGTGAATCCCCATTAGAGCATTTTTAATCTCTTCATCTGAAATTGGTTTGATCAGATTTGCCTGTTGTTGAATACTCAGAGTCTCTCCATACTACACAACACCTTCATCTAATGTATGAGATTTTGCCCTTCTTTCCAATTGATTAGTGAAATGAGCAACTAACTTCTCCTCAATATGTTCATCTTCAGTTATCATATTTTCTCCTTCTTTCAGGGAAATGATAAGGTTTCTATACTGTATAGACTTTATGATATCATAAAATAGCTTAGTAGGCATGTCTCCTTCATTCATCTATTATATTTTTTCTTTTTGCTACAAAAAATAAATTTTGCCTTCTGAAAGGGTTTCAGCTTGTATCTTGGTTTTGCATTCTGCCTCCTGCAACTCTGCATTTAACGGAACCTCATTCAGCATTTTCTGTGCTTCATTCCATCTTTCCATACATATCTCCACAATTTCCCCTATAGCCCCAAATTCCCATTATGTTTAACCTTGATAAAGGTTTCTCCAAGTTCTTTTAGGTAACAACAATGTCATTTAAAGTTCTATTATCCCCATTTCTTCACTTTGGCTTCACTGTATAAACAAATACATCAGATAAAGCACATAAATTATAATACCTGAAAGGCCTTATAAATTTCTGATTATGTCCTTTGAATCTAATGGTCAGTGGCATATGATATGATGGTGGATTGTCCTTCACTCCACAATAAACTCCTTTTATGCTTTCCACCCGTTCCTGATTTATGACCCCCACATCAATCTTGCTAAGTATCCTTTCAGCCCCTATTCTTCTATTGCACCAAGTGTACTGTCGGTCTATTGTTTTGATTTCCACAACCTCTAGTTCTTCCATCATCTCTTGAAAATCTATTGTTTCTTTTCCATCCACTGGAAACTCTCCCAACGTCATTTAATATTCAAGAGGTGAATTAAAATTCCCTATCATAATCCACGGTCTATTTCCCAAGCACACATTTGTTGTTTGATTCCTGATTTTGTTGTCTTTTTAGAAACAGTACTGTACAAAAACATTCTTGATTTGAGCCTTTGATTAAGAACTCTAAATCCATCCATTGCTCTCCTTTATCTAACACTTTAATTTCAAATAAAGCAGAGTTCCATGTAACCCACATTCTTCCTCCATTTACCACATCTCCATTTGTCTCCAAGTTCCACCTTAAGCCAACACTTTTCTAGACTTCATCATATTTTTCTTTTTAATTTTTTTTGTTTCAAGCAGTCCTAGAAGACCAACTCCATTCTGAATGCTTAACATCCTCACTAAGCATGCTTACTACCTTTATTCAATCCCCTTATGTTCCAAGTCAACCAATTACTCATTATCAGGGGAGTCTGCACATTTCAGGTGTTGCTTTCCCGCTACAGTTTTGAGTTCCTTCTATTTTTCTTCAGTTCCTCCATTTTTTTTTCCATTCATAACACTGATCCTTCCTTCCCTATTCAGATTCTTGAGAGCATTCCCTCTTTTCAATCTTCTTCTCATCAACTTCACACTCCACTGGCCTATTATTGCAACTGCCCACTTCAATATCATTTTTCTTCTCCTGCACCTGGTTATTTTTAACTGGGACATATATTCTCCCAGATTTCTCTCCTCATTTTTTAGATTTTCCAATTTTCTAAAAGTTTTTCTTCACGCCCCAACAATCTACAACATTTGTATTTTACAGGCTTCCACTTAAATATTAACTAATGTTTGACAATCACTTTCTTCTCATTCAGGTATAATACCTTATCAGGCATAAAATCACCAATTTCAATCTCAATTTTCACCCTGGCATAAGTTAATATTTCTTTATTTAGAGTGGTTCTATCTAGACATATAGTCTTACAAATGGAACTCATAATTTTTCTAATAAGCTTTGGTTGCCAATAAATCATAGGAAGTAACGGTAATTGCACCGAAACAAGAACAATATTCAGCTCAGAAAAATCAATATTAGGGGACCAGAGTTTCATAATCACAGGTTTTCTATCAAAGTAGATATTACCAGATTCTATTAGCTCATCTCTGCATAATTTCGACATAAATTTCACAAGAAAAACACCCTTATCAATCATCCATACCTTCCGTTGTTTCTTACCCCATATTATGGCAAATAATCCTTCCATAATTTTGAATGGCGGATTAGTTCCATACACCTTGCACACTGCCGTAGAATCCCAGTGTTTTGCACTTTCTTCTACCCCCATCTTCTGTAATTTTCCCCATTTCCATTCCCTCCCCGTGATTGGACTGTAATACTTCACCTCTTTCCTTTCTTCTGTAAATAGAAGCTCCACGATTTACCTTCATCACCTTCCATTCCATCTCCCCATGATAACCCATTCCTTTCCATTTTCACTTATTTAATATTTGAACTCCCTTATTCTTCTGTTTTCTACACTTTACTCTTTATAGTTGGGCAAAACCCTAGAGTATGTACTTCTTGTTTTTTCCTAGATCTGATATTTCAACTTCCATTGTGAGTGTTAGCTCATTGATCTCCTCATTTGCGTTGTTATGAACTTCCTTCAGACCTTCATTCCTTCCGAAATCTCCATTCTGTCATAAATTTTCACCCCCCTTTTCTCCTCAACTTCAATCCTCACTCTTGCCTATGCTTTCTTCCCCATTTTTGACCACTCGATCTTCCCATGGCTGTGTTGGTCTCTTGATCAAAGTACGAACACCGTGATTGAATAAGTGTGAGATTTATCTCCACAGATTAGTTTTGTTCTTCGACCTGATCGATTAGATCGTTGTGTTCCTGATGATAATTTAATTTAGTTGTTCACATTGATGTATTCTTCTCGAACTGGTTATAGAGATCGTGTGTTTGTAATTTTGTTTGTAGTTTTAATTTCCAGTTTCCCTTAATCTGGGTTCATCAGATCTGTATTTTTCAAGGTGTTTACAGTTTGTGCATCATAGATAATGGTTGGATCAAGTGGTGTTATAGTTGTAGAAGATCCATGTTTGGCTCGTTGATATTGATGCGTGATACGCTCCTCTCTGCCAAGTGACCATGATTTTTGCGAGAAGCTAGTTATTATCCCCAATCGAGGGCGATGTTACAGTTTTTACTAGATCTCTGATCTGTAATAGTACAGACAATCAGTCTGGTTGACATATAGTTTAGATATCCTTGCAATATGTTAGTTATTGTAAAAGACTAGTTAGGTTTGATGTCAATTCCACTTATTGTAATCGCTATTGGACGTTTTTCCCAACATCTTTGAATGATTTTAAAAAAAATTTAGATGTGACCTTCAGTATTAAGGCCCAATATTAGATCAGCTAATCTATTTTTCAGCGCAAACTGAACTGATTTAGACCCGTTCAACCCAAATTCATTTTGACGACTACAGCCTTACCCGAATCAGACTCTGATGATGCCGGTGTTCTGCATCGTCATCGTAGATATTTTGAAAATTGATTTTAGGGTAAGGTATCCGGCGACCGACTTCAGCAAATGGAGGCTAGAAAAATTGGACATTTCAAAAATCTGACGCTAGCATTATGCAAATCCTCACTAGAGATTTTCTGCAAATTGTTACCCTTGCGGCCAATCAATTTCAACGAAGGATGGGTAGGAATCTGACGATTGATTTCAGCGAACAGATGTAGGTTTTTTGTAGTCAATTTTAGGGATTGATTTCAGAGCTAGGTTTCTGGCAATCACAAGATGAACGTAGCAAACACACGCCAGATCGACGGTGGAGAAGGCGAGGTGGGGATGGTGGAGAGATGAGGTGCCGACGGCAGAGAATGCGAGAAGAAGGAGATGAGCCCGTTTCTATTATTTTTTTATTTAGTTACAGGATGCTCCTCCAATTTATTTTTTTGCATTTTTCATTTTGGCACCGAGAAAAGAATAATTGTAATTTGACAAAAAATTGAACTTTTCTTAGTGTGGTGAAAAAACATAGAAACCAGTACTTAATGTACATTTATAGTATAATTTAAAATAAAGACACAATTGATGATAATGCGATGACAATTCTAATGATTCTAGTCTTACTTATTTTCTTAATGAATGTTCTTTGTTAAACTGTGTTAATTGAGTTGGATGAACATCAATTTTAAAATGAACAGCTGTGTAAAGCTGTTTTTAAATGGTAGCTTGATAGTTATTCGTCGTTTTACTGCAAAGTGGGTATCATAACCGTCATTTTTAATTCAAACAAAATTTTCACAAATACAATGTTAACTCCAATAAATGTGAATAATGATCAAGAAGATCAAATGCACTACTGCAACTTGTTGCTTAATTATATATCTCTGATATAGAGTGTGTGTATATATATATATTGATGACATTCTAAAACCCATTTTGCATTCTAACACCATATGAATACACCATTTAGTTTTTGTGAAACCTTTATTTGAATGAAGTGAAGAAGCAAATTTTATCAAAGAACATGGTATAGATATTTACCCAGTTCAACCCGTAGTTTCCTTAGAAATAGGGCACATTACGCATGTAGAAACCATCAAGAGCTTTGTCTGGCCATCTTTTAATGGCAAGCCTAACAAAAATTTCTTTTTTTGTCGACATCTTCAAATGTGCAATTTTTCAACCTAACCATGTTTCACTTGCTCTAGAGTTCTCAGCAGCTCCAATTTCCCTATAGAAATACTTGTTAGGGGGATTTTGATACATGAGTCGATGCCCATGTCCAATGGATTAATCCCTTATCATCTGCTCACATCTTGGCATGATCATCAATATTCTAGGGTTTGAACTCAAGTTTTCCATAGCCTTTAAGTACACGGGTAAACATTACATTCATTCAATTTAATATTTACAAGTCAAAACCCTAGATCTTACTTGAGCGCCAAATATTTTTGTCCCCGATTACTCTAAGGCAGTGTCTTGTATATTAAATTTTCATGAGGCTAAAGTTTGGAATCCTACGTGGTGTTGGAAAATATCTTCATCAATAGGTGAGGTGTTTATTTATTGCAAAATTGTAATCACTTGTGGCATTTAGTTTTTAGGTGCTTAAGCATTCATCTGGTACAAAGAGGCAAAAGTAGGGGTGGCAAAATAGACCCGTAACTCGCGATTCAAGTGAGTTGTATAATTTCAAACTTGGATGGGTATGGGTAAAACGGGTAATGGGTCTATTAGGTAGTTGAAAATTTATGGGTTGTAGGAGTTAGGTTTGTGGGTTGACCGCGAGTTTACCTAAATGGGTTGAAACCCGAGGGTTCACCTATTATGGTTGATATATAAACCCATATGGGTCAATATATATGAGTTGATATATAAACCCATATGTTTCTTATTTCTGAATATTAGATTTTTATTTGATACATTCTTGATGTTTCAATAACGTGAATTTATTTTTTTAAATTCTATTAATGATGTTTCTCAATTTTCAATATTAGATTTTTATTTAATGTATTTTTGATATTTCAAAAGTGTTAGTTAATTTTTTT
>JAULKM010165812.1:0-16058 GCA_032355605.1 Rubia tinctorum | reverse complement strand
ATAATATATTTATATTAGAATTTATAACTATTATTTTGTATAAATTATGAAATAGTGATATTTATTAATAAATTTAATTTTTAAGAAAAATATTGTTTTGACAATATTCGATTCATGTACTCCTCGAAAAAATTATAATATTATTTTTTCATAAATGTTGCCTAAAAAAGCTAAGGCGCATCTCCATGCCTGAAAATGTCAGGTGTGCTTTTTCCAAAAAAAAAAGTGTTAGGGCGCATCGCCCTACTTGAAAAAACCAAGTGTGCTTTTGCCTTAAAATTTTAAGGCGCATCTCCCTGCCTGAAAAAGTCAAGTGTGCTTTTTCCTAAAATATTTAAGGCGTATCTCGCTACCTGAAAAGGTTAGGTTTGCTTTTGCCTAAAAAAGTTAAGGCACGTCTCCTTGCCTGAAAAGGCTAGGTGTGCTTTTTCCTTCTTGTATTTCGACTCTGTTTGCTGGTGATCCTGGTACTCGTATATTTCAGCACCTTGAACTCTTTAAAATACAACTAGTAGAGACGTGTCATGAATTTCATTAGGATCATGCCCCTTATGGGTTCACAAAAGATTTGATCCCTTCAGGAATTCTGACTCACCCACACAAGCCAAATCATACTACCAGCACAGTCATACTACATACTTCATAATAGTTTTTCATTTGTAAAGCATAGAATTTTACTTGTTTAAGCATAACACCTCCTCGGGTTGGATATATGCCAGCAAGGAATTGGGTTCCCTTCCATGGTTTCTAGGGGTCTTCCCACGTAGCGTCTAGCTTCTTCTATCCCTGAGCTTTGCTCGCATCAATTTTTAACAGGGCTAGGTTCCCTTCTTTGAGAGCTTTGTGTCTCACCCTTCTATTGTAGTGCTGCTCCATCCAGGATTTGTAGGCTGCTTCTTTTTGGGTAACTTTTTCCCTCAAAACATCCAGCATCTCCAGGCTCTCCCTGATGACTTGGTTGTTATCCTCCTTGGCTAAAGGCTCTGCCACCCGCTTGCTGGGTACAACTATATCAGGTGGGATAATTGCCTCACTTCCAAAGCATAGCCTAAAGGGTGACTCGCCAGTTGATATTCTTGGAGTTGTTCTGTAGGCCCATAGAACACTAGTTAGTTTTTTCTCTCATTCGGTCTTGGCCTGTCCTAGCCTCTGTTTCAATCATTGGAGGATGGTTCTATTTGTCACTTTTGTCTGCCAGTTGGCCTGGGGGTGGTACACCGAAGTGAACTGCTAGTTTATCCTCATGCCCATGCACCATGACCTAAAAGGCTCACTTGCAAACTGCTTGCCGTTGTCGCTTAATATGGTTTGGGGTATCCCGAACCTGCAGACGATACGTTTCCACACAGTTTGTAATTTTCCTTCCTGTTATGTTCCCTAGAGCTTCTTCTTCCACCCACTTGGTGAAGTAATCTTTGGCCACTACCAAGAACTTCTTTCTTCATGCTTCTTTGGGAAATGGTCCAACGATGTCTATACCCCATTTGGAGAATGGCCATGGTGACTTAATTATAGACATTTGCTCGCACCTAAGTCATGGTTTTTTATGTCCGCGCTTGTATAGCTAGTCGTTCCTCACTGCATACTTCAAAGCGTACCTCCCGACTTCTCTTGCTGCCTTCTCATCTCCTGGCAGGGTTCCTTTCTCCAGTTATTCTTTGATTGGTGTGATCCAACTTGTAGATGCACTTACTATTGCTCCAACCATTCCTGTGTTTTTTGACCTTCTTGCCAGCTATTTGGCTAGTACTGATTTACTTAGGTGTGCATGTGCCGAGGAAGCTAGTTTACTCAGGGTGTCAACCCTTGTATTCTGTGACCTGGGTACCCTGATGATGTTAAACTCCTGGAAATCTGCTGCTAAGCTTTTGAACCTGTCTCTGTATTTCATCATTTTCGGCTCATTGGCTGTATACTGCCCGTTGTACTGATTTGCAACCAACATTGAATCCCCACAGACTTGCAACTTCCTGTCTCTCAGCTTCTTCACTATTTGCAATCCTGCATCAGGGCTTCATATTTTTCCTCATTATTAGAAGCCTGAAACTTGAAGAGGAGGGCATAGGTTGCTTCACCCCCCTCAGGATCAGAAATCACCAGACCGACACCTGCACCCTCTACTCTAGATGCTTCATCCACGTGTAGCTTCCACACTTCGGGCCATATTGGGCTGCACTTTTTTTGCAGGATCTGTCGTCTCCTTTTCATTGTCTGCCCTTCTCTCTTTAGGCATTATTGCTAGGAAATTTGCTTTCATCCGACCCTTGATTGCTTTACGAGACGCATACTCAATGTTATGCTCACCCAATTCTACCGTCTATTTTACCATTCTTCCTGACGCTTTCGGTCGAGTTAAGATCAACCCAAGGGGGTGGTTTGTCATTACCACGATCGGGTGAGCCTGAAAGTACTGTCGTAACCTCCTAGCTACATTCACTAGTGTCGGGGCCAACTTCTCTTGACCTGTGTACCTGTGTTATGGCCCTTGCAGGGCCTTGATCACATAATATATGGGCTTTGTACCATGTTCTCTTCCCTGACTAAAGCTGCGTTGATGGCTTTGTCTCCAGCTGCCAGATAGAGGTATATGATCTTTCCTGCCCGAGGGTTGGTCAACGTCGGAAGATTCTTCATGTGCTCCTTAAATTCTGCAAATGTATTTTACTTAGCCTCCCCCATTGCACTTTCCCCTTGCTTTCAACGCTCCCTTTCAGAGTTTTGAAGAAAGGGAGGGCTCTTTCTACTGCCTTGGATAGGAAATTATTCATGGCTGCTAGCTTTCCATTCAGGCTTTGAACTTATTTAACTGTGGCTAGAGGCTGCATTTCCAGGATTGCTTTCACCTTCTTCAGGCTTGCTCTCAGGGCTTCATTTGATACCATGTGCCCCAGAAATTTTCCAGCCCCTGCTCCAAAGACACACTTTTACAAGTTTAGATTTATTCCCATTTACTTGAGGTGCGCCAGGGTTTCACATACATCAGTCACAAAAGTCTCATATTGAGCACTCTTAATGACCATGTCATCCACGTATACCTCTAGGTTCTTCCCTATCTGCTCCTGGAATATCATGTCTACCACCTATTGGTAAGTAGCTCCTGTGTTTCTTAGGCCGAAAGGCATCATACGATACCCAAACGCTTCTTTCTCCATTATAAATTCTATTTTTTCCACGTCGATTTCTAGCATGGGGATTTTGTGATACCCTTTATAAACATTGAGAAAGCATTTAATCAGATAGTTGGTAATAACATCTAACTTTTTGTCAATGACCGGCGGTGGGTAGTAGTCCTTGGGGAATGCTTTATTCAGGTCTGTATAATCCACACACAACCCCCAACTCCTATCTCCTTTCATGACCACAACTGGGTTGGCCAGCCGGGTCAGGTAGGGGACCTCCTTGAGTATTCCTGCCGCCACCAGCTGCTTTACCTACTTGTTCACTACTTATTTTCTCTCCACACACATCGTTGTCTTTTTTTTTATTTTTAACAGGTTTGTGCATGGGCTTTACCGCAACTCGTGGCATCCAATTTCCTTGGGCCCTCCCACCATATCTTCTACCTTCCAGGCAAAAGCTTTCACATTTTCCTTCAACGCTTTCAACAAGCTTATCTTCACATCGGGGGGAATGATGCACCTATTATCACTTTTTGCCCCTCTCCCTCCGAAAATTCTTGGGTTTCAACTCCCAACTCTTTTGGGTCAGTTTTACTAATCACCCTCCCGACTGCTCGGGTGTCCTTGGCCTACCGACCAGGAGCTAGATCCAGTGTCTCCTTCTTTATTTTGCTCAAAGAAATTTTGTGGCATTCTCTCGCTTTCTTCTAGTCACCTTTGACTGTTTCTATACCCCATGACGTAGAGAATTTTAGCAGGCTATGCAAAGTTAACACTATCCCCTTTAGTAGGTCCAACTTTGGTCTGCCCAGTATCAGATTGTACGGACTATTTGCTTTCACAGCAATGAACTCCACGTCCACTGTTTTGGTCTTGTTTCTTTCTCCTACCATCACCGGGAGGATGATTGTTCCTTTCAAACAAATGATCCTATCTCAAAGTCCACCAGTGGGGTATATGTTGATTCTAGCTTCCTCTTTGTATTCTCATCCAGCTTCTCAAATTAATGTCAGCACATTACTTCCGCTGAGCTGTCGCCATCCACATATTCCATGTGGATCCTATTGTCCATTATTCTCACCATGATAACTATGGCATCTCCTCTCGCTGGCCTGTATGGGATAGGTTTATCAGGTCCAAAAGAAATTGTTTCATTCAATCCTAGCTTCCTATCTGCCGGGGTCATCTAGGGTGTAAGTCTGCTGCATGTTTTCCTCTGGGACTTTGTCCTTCCCCCCACACTCCCTTTGATAATAGCATAAATGTATGTGATTGTTAGCTCAGAGTCATCTTCTCTACTTATTTTGTTACCTCCTCTTGATTCCTCTTTTTCTTCTACTCACGCCACATGTTTTCCTTTGTTAAGATCTCTTCTCCTCTCTGGAGATCTCTCCCTATCACGTTCTCCCAGTGCTTTGTATCCTCCGCATGTACATGCCCATACATTATCAAGTACCTGAATTAAACATTATATAATTGATTGTTGTGGGTTTCACTTTTATGCCACCATTTTCAATCGAAACATAACCGAACTACCCTTCTTAAAATTTTAAATAATACTTCTTCATTTTCCAAAGTCAATTTTTTTTACTTTAACCTATCTTTTACATATCAGCGACGTCAGTCGTCAGTCGCATAACATGTTGATGGAAACGACATAAAATGCAATTTTGGACGGCATTTTGAAACAACATATGTGACTTCGCACTCAATTCGGTAAAATTATTTACTCCGTTTCTTTAACCTTTTACTTTGGTGAGTAAAATAATCATGCCACCTTCATCAGTAAGTGATGTTGTCTCTACTATATTTTGGGATAATGATTATGAGGAGACGTGGGAGATTTTTTTACAAAAGAAGATTATACCTGAGAGAGTAGTTAATCTGGATGCCTATAGGCCTAGTGGCTTTTCTAATTTTGTTGAATTTCTTGGGATTAAGACTGCTATTATCGTGTATGATGAGTATAACAAGCATTTGGTCAGTGAGTTTTATTCTAATTTGATGGCTGGGAATTTAGAGGAGGATTCATCATGGTGTGATAGAGTGTATGTCCGGGAGAAGATTATTAATTTCTCTACTGCCACGATTCATGATCTGCTGGGATTGAAGACCCTGGAATTTGATAGTGTTTTTTCTGATGAGCTGGATGTGTCTAATGATGAAATTTTATATGTGATTTCTGGTGGTGTTAAGACTTATTTTCCAGCAACTGGTTACTCTCAGGCTTCATGCCTCTCTTCCAAATTATTTGGATTGTACCAGATTGCAGTGAACTGCTGGATGCCCTCTACCAACTCTAACTAGGGAAATGGCTAAGCCGTTGTACTGTGTTAGAACACAGAAACCAGTTAATCTAGGATTGTTCATTCAGCAGAGTGTTGTGAAATGGGCTATCTCTTCCAAGGCAAAGCATGCTTTAGTTTATCATGGACTTGTTATTGTACTGGCCAAGAATGAAAAGGTTAGGGGATTTCTTAAAGATGAGATTGTGAAGGTTGAGCCCCTCAAACCTAACAAGAAGACCTTTGGCATGAGACACGTTCATGATTTTCCATGGAACTCTAAAGGTACATCTTCTAAATCTGCAAGAGATAATAAAAAAGCTAAGCCAATGGCTCTAGATGCAAGAATGGGAGCTATTACTATTCAGATGGTTGCACTGGAAGCGGAGAAGACTAAGCTTGAAGCAGAGAAGGCACAACTGGAAGTCCAAGTTGTTGCTCCTGACCAGAACTAATTTTTGAAGGACTATGCTCCAACATAGTCAGTGGTTAATTTTAGGGGGAGCAGATTTTTGTTGGTTTTTCATTTTTTTTTTGCTTTGGCATGTTCATGGACCCAAGGGATGGTGATGTAATCTGAATTATTTCTTTGGATTTCTGGCTTTCAGGGTTTTATTAATTCAAATTTAGCCATTCGTATATGTTCCAACATAAGGAATTTATGATATTCTTATGGTTGTGAATTTGGAAGTTTTTCTTGTGATTCTTTATGCCAAAATAGTTGGGTCCACAAAATGCCAAAGGGGGAGATTGTAAAGTCATGTGAACTCCATTGCTTAGTGTGTTGGCATTTGTGAACTAATGTTGAAGAAGAAAAATGTTCCATGTTGGAACATATAGAAAAGATCGGGATTTGATTGATAAAATATTGCGTGATATTGATTTATGGAAATATGAAGATTGTGCAATAGTTGATTCAGATGTGTCGAAGCATAAAAGACTTATGAAAAATCCTCACAATTGTGGAATTGGTTTTATGGAATATTATGGGATATTTGAAAGAAGGAAAATCCCTTTATTTATGGGATTTGGATATGCTTCAGAAGCAGATAAGAAATAGGAATATTATGGAGATAATCTTGGAGAGTTCTGATCGGCTCAAGGGACTATATATTGATGGACATTACGACTACAACTCTAACGAATTACATTGAGAAAATCTGCATTCAGATTTCTATCTTTCGAAAACTTTGCAAGAGTTAAGTTTCATATGTTCCAACATACGTGAACTGTTGTTCATTAGTTCAGAATCGTACACCTTAATTCCTCGGGAGGAAGAGATCCAGCGTCGATGAGTTTCGAGGTCAGAGGAAGTTTGCTAAATCCACAGAGGAAGTTTGCTAAATCCACATGTTGTAATTAGAAAAGATAATTATAGTTGTATGGTGTAGTTTGTATTGTATCTTTCTGATTAGTGGATTTATTCTGAACTGGGCCAGGCCCCGGAGATGTAGGTGAATTTCACCGAACTGCGTAACCAAGTCATGTGTGTTCTTGTGTTATTTTATTTACATACTTGGTTAGGTAGGATATGTTGGAACACATGTCTAATAAGCTAAATCGGTAAAACCAAAATTTCATTTGTAAATCCAAAATTTCCAGAGTCTGTATTATTGTGTTTATTCTCTATGTTTTATGCTCTGTTTCTCTTTGTTTAATGCGTTGTTTCTCATTTTTATTTTTCTCCTTATGTGTAAAAGTTAAACTCGGGTATATATACACATATATACACACACATACATATATATATATATATGCATATTACCCAATACCCATGTGTACCTGTGTAGTTGGTCATTTGGTCAATGGTTTGTGTTTATCGTTTTAAAAGTTTTTTGGAAAATTAATGAATTTGGATGAAGTAAAGTGCAAATTTTTAGATCAAGAAATTGCAAGAATGTTTCCCATTGGTGGGTTGTCATTTTATTTGGCCATAAATTATGCATTACTCGAGGTATACTTTTGATGCTAGCCATAACATAGTTGGATATGTCTCTCCCGGTTATTACAAGCTGTAGACTACATTGATTCAATAAGAGAAGAGTCATGTTGAGAGGTTCATGCAACCATTGTAAGGAACTTGGAGAGATATGGGGGGTGACAATTGTGAGCAATGGATGGAGTGATCTAACAAGGAAACCTCTAATTAATTATATGGCTACTTGTGGAAAAGGCCCTATGTTTCTCAAAGCTATAAATTGACGTGGTCAAGTAAAGGATAAAATTTTTATTGCATATTTGATGAAGGAAGTGATTCTTGTGGTGGGTCATGAAAATGTGGTGCAGATTATCATGGATAATGTAGTTAGTTGTAAAGGGCTTGGTGAGATTATTGAGAGCATGTATACTCACATTTATTGGACACCATGTGTAGTCCATACGTGGAATCTTGATTTGAAGAATATTTGTGCTCCGAAAAATATATATAGCAATGAGGAAACTTTTGAATTCTGCAAGTGGAATACTGAAGTTTATAATGATGTTGTACATGCTAAGAACTTCATTATGAACCATAACATGAGGTTGACCATTTTCAATAGGTTTTCTCCTCCTAAATTACTTTAACTTGCTAATGTTTATTTTGCCTCAATTATTGTGGTGCTTAATTATTAGGCGGGGTCTTCAAGCAATGGTTATACGTGATGGATGAGCATCATATAGAGAGGATGATATGCAAAATTCCAGATTATTTTGATCATTATCGGGATGGTCAACGCCGAATTTTCCACAGTCAACGTTGACATGGATATTTTAATACTTTCGATGAAAACTTAAGATTATTTATTTACTTTAAAAACTTAAGGATTATATTGGCACTTTCAAAATTAAGTTCTTATACCGTATCATTGGAATATATGTGCAATGTATATATATATATAATAAATGTGTATTTTAATACCAGACAAAGTCTTGTATAAGACTGTCTCATAGCGGGACTAAGGATTAATATGCAATATAATGAAGTTTAATTAGAGACATGACTCTAAATATAAATTAAAGAAAGTTTGGGAGAGTAAGGAGTAAGGAGTAAAGAGTAAGGAGGAATTTAGGTGCAAATACCACTTTTTGGGAGGTGCTGGCCATAAATAATTAGAAAATTAATGATTTCGGGTCATGAGAATCTCACGAGTTAAGAAACCGGGTCGGAGAGATTTGTGGATCAATTTTTTCCTCATTTCCGCGCAATGAGCGAGTTTTTACTACCAGACTTTTCAGTACTTGATGTTTCATTTTCTGTTTCAACCAAACATTGCAATCTTTTTTCAAAATTTCTTCTTTCCACTAAAATCTTGCGTTTTAAATTTAATTTTTGATCATTTAATATAAATCTCGTATTTTCTTGTTACATTTTAGACATTTTATACATTTTAACACTAGTTAGAGATATATTATTATATAAAAAGTTAATTTTTAATTTCATTTTGATATGTTAATTTGTTGGCGTGATAAATTTAATATCAATGGTTTTTATATATATATATATATATATTATTATTATTATTTAATACAAATCATGTAACCACATTATCAAAGAGTGCTTAATAATACAAGCATCAAAATCTCATTTTATTTTGGTCCATAATTTTGTAGGAGTTTAACACTTTTTTCACAGGGTCTTTTAGTGAGCTAGTGTACCCACATTTTGAGCTAATCTCAAAATTATTGTAATATTAGAAGATTAGTTTAAAATTGATTGGATTAGAATCGGTAGGACTAGTTCTGATTAGATTAGATTTGGTAAGTTTAGATAAGGCACATTCATTCAAGAATTCAACCAATATTTGGATTGATTTAGTTAGATGAGTCCGGCCATCATTTTGGTCAAATTATGAGTTTTAGTTTGATACAGTTTAACTTCTTAAAAGTTTCATACGTTATTACAGTTTCTGACAGATGTACCAAAACCTGTCTTCTTTCTGTTTGTGATAGCCAAACCTATAAACTATAAATAGGGGGATAGTTCTCAACATTTTAATCATCTTTTTAATCAATCATACATTTCAAAATTTGAGTTTATACTCTTTTCTTATTAAGCGATAAACCGTTAGGTTTGTTCCATTATAAATTATTGCTTAGAAACGTTGATTTCTTTGTGTTAATTTGGTGCAACAATTGTTTGGTTAAGAGGAATCCGACCCTCGTGTTAATGAAGATCATAAAGTTGTGTTGTTGACTAGACTTCGTATGTGTTTTCTTGATTTCAAAAAGGTAATTCGATCAATATTCGTTAAGAGTGCTTCTTCAAAATTCTGTATTCAGAATTTTCACAAGGAAATTCATATAAGTTTTTCAAACATCATATCAGTTGGTATCTTAAGGGGATGTAATTTAATATCGACATTTCCCCCCCAAATATTAGATCTTTATTTAATGCATGCCTTGATATTTCAATTGTGTGAATTAGTTTTTTGAATATTAATATGGATATTTTTTTTCCTGATACAGTGTTACATTTTGGTGCACATTTTGTTATTTTAAATTCAAACGTGTTTTTATTTGGTGTATAAATATTAAACTTTGATGTATTCTAATTTGATTTTTAACTCTTTTGACTAGATTTATTTTAGTTTTTCATTTGACGTTTAAACTATTTATTTTAATGTATATTTTTACTTTTTTTTTTCATTTGATGTTTCACTAATTTAATTTGATTCTCATATATTTGAATTTGTTGTGTATTTTTTATTATATTAAATTGTTATTTTAATATTTTTAATTTGATGTTTATTTTACTGTTTTAATTTGATATTTAATTACATAATTCTGATGTGAAATTTTAACATATTAATTTGTTGTTTAAAAATTATAATTTGATATGTATTTTTATTATTTTAATTTGATGTTTGAATATTTTCTAATTTGATATTATTTTAGTGTTTAAATTTGATGTGAATTTTTACTCCTTTAGTTTGATGTTAATTATTTTAATATTATTGTGTTAGCTTTTATTCTGATGTTTGATCTGTTACTATTTTCATTGGATTTTTAACTATTTTTTATATGATGTTTTTTAATTTGAGTTTTAGACATCAAACCCATTTAAATACCCAACCAAAATAATTGATCCTATTTTGATCTGAATCCATCCGAGTCAAACCCAAATGTCCTGATATGAATTTCCTTGCGAAAACTTTGGATTGAATAATTTTGAGAAACACCTGATATCAAAGGATCTGTAGCACTGCCTTTCAACCGAAAATAACACAAACGGACGTTCGATATAAGATACAACTTGAAGAACTTCACTAACACAAGGGACTAATTCACATGAACCCAAGCACCGGTTGCACCAAATTAACACAAAGAACTGTCAGGGTTCTAAGCACTAATTTATAACGGAAACAAATCTAACGGTTTAACGTTTGATAAGCAAAGAGTATAAACTCAAATTATGAATATATAATGTATAGGATGATGTTGAAATTCGTGGAAGCTTTCCCCTATTTATAAGGTAAGAGTTCGGCCTCATCAAACAGAAAGAAGACGAGATTTTGTAATTGCCGTCAGAAACTGAAATGACTTAAGATAGTTTTAAGAACCTAAAAGCATATCTAACTAAAAATACGTAATTTAATCCTAATTATGTCAGAATTCGACAAGCTACATGCTTGAATGAATATTATCTAATCTAATCTAATCATATTAAAACTGAATATTCTAAACCCTAAATTAAGATATAGCCGAGTTTACGGGCTTTATTCATAATAAATTAAAATGATCACATTATCTCACTAAAAAATCCAGTGAGAATTTGTTTTATAGTTTTATCCTCCTAAAACTCTAATCTAATAAATAAATTAGGAAACCCTAATTTGCATCAGGACCCACTGGAATTTTGACCCAAACCCACCAACAAATCGCGTAACTAACCAAAATACTCGAAAACTTGCTCCTAGTAAACCTGTAAATATGAAATCCTAGAAAACTTAAACGTCGCCACAGAAAACTTGCAAATCCTCTCATCGTCACCTTGACCCTGAAACGCCCTGAAATGCTAGACTGCCAAGAATGCCTTGAACTGAGCAGCCATAATTCTGAATCTTGTCGGGAGCCCAAAAATGAAATCGTCAGCCTCCAGCAGGGGTTCGTGCATAATCACCAGGGCATCTCTCTTGGGTCGTTGGTGGTGCAATATCCGACACAAATCGATGAAAACCCCAATCCGATGCAAATCCGAAGAAACCCCTATTGAATAGACCCATAACCGGCAAAACCTCATTGAATCTAGTGAACGTCATTTCACTCACCAAAATAATCTGTAAACTCTATAGATAAGATTAACACAGTAGTAAGAAGAGTCGATCCCACGAAGAATGGATCAAAAACTATAATAGAAATACCTACTAATATAGAACAGTCTAGGTGTAACGACCATGCCTTGATTTTCAAGATTTTTCTAACTAATAGTGCAAATAAAATTTTCAAATAAAAATTAAAAAGCAAACTAGCAAATATAAGAATCTAGAATATATATGAAGAATGTAATAGGTTCAGAATAACTTGCATCAGTTAACGTCGATCATAGGCGCAATGATGAATTAATCCTTACGTATCTATCAGTTATAGGAAAGTAGGTACGTTTAACCTCCTCAATTCTTTCTTACCTTGTCGACAATTGACCAATTATAATTAATCAATTATTTCTCTTACCAAAATGTCCCCGGAAAGTATTTGCTAAACCAGATACATACCTCGATAGCATTAAGAATCAAAAGAACTTGATATAGCAATTACCCAAGTATTCGTAAGTAGTAACGCACACTTAATTTTTCCCCATCTTGCTATTACAACCTTAGCTAGTTAGCTATTTTTCACAAGCTCTTGCTACTTACTAACCATTTCCAACGATTACGTATTGGTGGAATTAGATAGCATTATCCCAATAATATTCAAGTTGATCATGCTTAAACATATCAGGAATAAAATAAATCCAAGAACAATCAAGAACACATAAGAATCAATTATAAAAAATATTAGGTGTCACGATTCATAAACTAATACTTATTATTCCATACCGATATCTAAATTGGCAACTCATAATAATTAAACTAAACAAATATATATTATAATACCTAAACATAAGTAATATAATCTATAGTATATATTAAAGGAGGCTATTTTGGCCAAATGACACTCACACATCATTTTTACCACATGACATTCATACATAATTCCACATCACTTTCTAAAATTAATTGAAAATGTAGTATTTTATAAAGTCAATTTCCAATTTACAATGCACATCTCAGCCTCCTTTTTCAATGTTCTTTTTATATTTCAATGCTTTTTAATTAATGAGCAAATTAATCATACCATATTTACGAGGATGCACATTCCTTTTGTATTCTAAATCTTCATTTATTAGGAAAACTCTTTCATAATACATATTTTTTCACCATATATATATATATAAATTTAATACACTTTCCATTTTGGTTTATTTTTTTAATATTATCAAACTCCATTTCATAATAATTATTAAATCATTGTCATCTACTTATTTTTATTTTTATTTTTTTCCTCATTGCAATCAATTTTTTCCACGTAATTTAATTTGCCTACAAAATATCTAAAATTACTATGTTAAACAAATGGAACAATAAATGGAGTAACTTTTATATATGTGTGTAAGTGTTTCTAATAAATTTTAATTTTTAGAAAAAAATAAGTATAAAATGCTTTATATAAATATTAAATATAGTACTAAAATATTTTATTTTTAAATACTTTCAATGGTTTATTTAACACTTTGTAAATTTTATTTGCAACTTTTCTTAGAGTTTGTCTCTTGAAAACGGTCTTTCATAAGTTATGAAAAGACCAAAATTTAAATTGCAAATTAGAAGAAATCAAGATAATTTTTTTGGATTGCATTAATCAAGTCATAAACTTATAACTACTGCACGTTGCATAATAAATTTTTAACATTTCAACTAAAACCTTTTACCTTTCTATAATTCCAATTCAACTATGTCTTTCCATATGTCTATGGAAATGTGGTGTTTCCTAAGACTTTGTCTATTTATACCACTTTATTTTATTTTTGTTAACTAATATTCATAAATAACATATTTTAGCACATATCAATATGTGTTTGGTAATAGTATTAAAAAATGAGTTTGTCTCTTGATAGACGTTTTTCCATAAGTTATGGAAAGATCAAAGTTTAAAATGCAAAATAGAAAAAATCAAGACAAAATTTTGGATTATATTAATCTAGTTATAAACTTATAACTACTGCACGTTGCATAATAAATTTTTAATATTACAATAAAAAACTTTTGTCTTTTCTATAATTCTTATTCAACCCCGTCTTTCCCTATGCCTATGGAAAGACGGCCTTTCCCAAAACTTTGTCCATTTAAACGACTTTGTTTTATTTTTGTTAATTAATATTTAGAAATGACAAATTTTATTACATATCAATATGTGATTGGTAATAGTATTAAAACATGAGTTTGTCTTTTGAAAGACCGTCTTTCCATAAGTCATGGAAAGACTAAGGTTTAAATTGCAAATGAAAAAGTTTTGGGAAAAACTGTCTTTCCATAAGCATATGAAAAGATGGGTTGAATTAGAATTATAGAAAGGTAAAAATGTTTAGTTGCAATATTAAAAAAATTATTATTGCAACATATAAGAATTATAAATTTATGATCCGTTATAAATTTAGCTTTCCTTTAAAAATATATCCCGAATTGGAAATATTCGTATTTTGACCCCAAAATTTAAAAGCTCCTATTTTATGTATCTAATATGATTAGTTTGCCCCCGTCTTACCATGAGACGGTCTCACAAGACACAAACTCTTAATACTATTATTTGTGCATTACAATATTTATATAGTAATTCCAATCAAATTTATAATGCACAATAACACATGAAAGAAAGAAATGCACATTTACATAATATAAAATATGCAAAATATTTATGAAATACGATACTCATGTAACTCTAGAAAAACCATATAATTTGCCTGCCAAATTATATAAGTCCATCTATGCACTTTTCCCTAATTTAATCATCATTATCCACTCTCTTCCTCAATTTATTCACATATTCCCTCTGATTTCCTAACAATGACTCCCTTTTTTCTAACAATTTTTTCAAGACATGTTTGACCACATATAACTTTAGTTACATTTGATAATAAACTATAAAATTTAATTTTTTAAAAACTACACGTTATAGAGAATCCATAGATATCTTACATGATGTATGATATTATATACAATAAAAATTATCGATAGTCAAATATACTACTCCCTCTATTCCAGCTTAAGCTCTAGAGGGAGAAAATAAGTATCAAATTCTAACACCACGTGAAATGTCTTCTTTGCCCTTCTACCATAGTTCCAAAAAACACTGTCTCAACAATACCACCCTCCACCCACCCACCCACCCAACACCACAAACCCCCCTACCAACAACTCAACCGATGAGTTAATTTAAAACATTAAACAAAAATTAACAAACATTAATCCTAAATAACTCACTTTACCCATTAAAAATCGTCATTAAATTTAAAGTCCCTGACGTCATCCCTGTAGTCCTCCCCGCCGTCCCGTTGTTGTCATCCCCATAGTTCACGTAGTCCTCGTCATCGACGTCTCTGAATTTTTGATCATCGTTATTCCAGTCTTCGCATCTCTTCATACCTGCATCTTCCCATCAATTTAACATGTAAATTAAGTGGATGATGGTGGTGGATATGAAATTAAGTGGATGATGGTGGATATGAAATTAAGTGGATGGTGGTGGGTTGTTGTCATGTTTGTGGATGGAGGATGAAAAAGGGGTGGATTGCGGATGGAAAAGAGGTGAATGGTGAAGAGGTGGATGGTGGTGGAAGAGGTGGTTGCAGGTAAGAAGAGATTTTGGATCAAAAGGATTTTGGATGGTGAAAGGAGTTTGGCGATGGATGTGGTGGAATAATTAGATTTATGATTTTATTTTGGGCCATCAAAGCCCAAAATGAGAGAAATTTGATTATGAATTTTAGTTTAAAGTAAGGATAATATTGTCTTTTTACTGTCATTATATTTGGTAATATTTCAAAATTTGGAAAATGTGCAGCTTATGTTGAGACAAACTAAAAGGGAAAGTGTGTAGTTTATATTGGGAATAAGGGAGTGTAAAAAAATTTATAGTCAAATGGGGCCATTGTTAAGAAACAGGAGGGAGGATACCCTTACGTAAATTGTAGTACTCAAAAGGAACATGCCATTTAAATACTAAAGTGTTTATGATCGAGCTTAGCAAAATTTGATCCAAGAAGAATAATACATTTATACTATGTAAAAAACAAGAGTAGGATGAAAAGGGTGTGACCAGGTTGTGAGCTTTGGATGACTGTCGTACTCCTCGAGACTCCAAATCCTTTCCTTTCCTTCCCATTCTACCCCCAATATAAATACCCTCCACCTTCATCTCAACATTTTCGTTGCCATAAATAATTTAAGCCCTGCTTCACCACTCCTCTATTTCTCCTCCGCACAAACAAACCGCTGCAAATACTGAAAATGAGGGCTGCCATCTTGAGATCTATCGCCCGGAGGAGCTCCACTCTCTTGAACGCTGAGCCGTCGTCCTCGTATGTAGCAAGGCGCGGGTTCTCGTCGGAATCGGCGCCGGAAAGGAAAGTTGTCATTTT
>JAULKM010165793.1:0-16063 GCA_032355605.1 Rubia tinctorum | reverse complement strand
AATTTTCAAAAAATACTGGGGCATTAATCAAAAATCATATATTAATTAACTAAAAAATTAAAAATTTATGTTTTTTTTTTTAAAAAAAGGTAGGGCAATTGCCCTACCTTGCACTCATGTGGCTCCGCCACTGGTTCACATACATATATACACATAAATATATATACACATAAATATATATATATATATATACATATGTAGATATACATACATACATATGTATATGTAAATATGTATATGTATATACATATTATATATACATATACACATATGCATATGCATATATAATATGTATGTATTATGTAGATATGTATGTATATATATACATATGTATATGTATATACATATACATATTTACATATACATATGTATAATATGTATGTATACATATATGTATAATATGTACATATGTATATACATGGGGTTTGAAAAAATGTAACGTCTTTTTATCATGTGGGGAATAGAGTTTACAAGCATGTATTTGCACATCTCAAAGCATGCACATTTACATTAATTTAATTAATCTCATAAAGGAAATAGAGTTTTAATTCCTTTGGAATCATATTAACAAGCATTCATTAAGTGGTGGTTGTTGGACCCTCAACATTACTCCAGTCTGGACTACGTATAATATGGCCAATAAAACCATGCAGCATATTCAAGAAATATTTTCTTTTATCCTCTTTCAAGATTTGCAATTTTGTACAAAAAGAAGATAGAAAAAGAGACATTAATTAAAACAAGTAATTCAGCCAATTTTGAAAAGAAACAATGTGCCCGGGTTCACGGTACATAAGAGATGTTGGCTTGCGTGGATCCCAATCTTCAGCTAGCGATGGATCACTTCACCACAATCAGTCCTATATCACTTCAAAGAATCTATTAGTATGACCTTCGAATAATGGTATGCTTGCCCTCATAGATCTTCTATTAAAAAGTGGGAGCTCAGACGGTTCAATTAAAAGTTGGGCTGGTATTGCGACTAAAAACCTCCACAGTGGAAGGCTCGGAGCGACCGGTCCACAAAATGAAGCCCGCGTCCCAGTTGCCTTAAAGAAGCAACACCCACGTGTGTGGGCCATAGGCGCAAGCTACGCCCATTTTTTGGCCAATGGTGTCACGTGGAACCCTGTAATTGGGCCACTTGGCACCCCAATTGTCCTCTTTTTTTATTTTTAAATACCCGATTGGGACACGTGGCCCAATCTGGTGGTTCCATGTGTCCCAACAGAAAAAATAAAAAATTATTTTCTAATTTCTGAAAAATATTTTGTGGTATTTAAAAATGAAAAAAATTGTGAAAAATTCTGATTTTTATTTTTTAAAATCAAAATTAAATTTTAGATATTTTAAAAAATCAAAATTACATTATTTAAAATGGTTCTTTTTTTATTGTTGTTCATAAAATAAAATTTTAAAATTGAAATTAATTTCGAAAATGAAATTTTAAAAAACAAAATCCAATTAAAAAATTATAGATGTATTATGAAATTTCACATTTTGATTTATTTTGTTACTTAAATTTATTTGAATTAAATATTAAAGGTAAAAATAATGAGTAGGATAGAGAGAATCAAGTGGGGTCCATGGAGTGGGTTTAAAATGGTCTCAACTATTGTGAAGAAAAAAATGGAGTAATTTAGCTGTGGGTTCAATTGTTGAGGTGGAAGAGAGAGATTGATTATTTAATGAACTGAAACCACAAGAGGGACTCAGAGCAGTCACTGCATGGTACATGGTCTTATCTTCCATTTTCCACCTCCATAGATTTGGGATTTGATACCAGTAAGTTTTGAAAATTTCCCCCTAACTTAAAAGCTACTTTGTACTCCCTCCGTCCCAACATAAACTACACAGAAATTTTTTTCCATAATTTTCAAGAAACAGGTTTGACCTTCAATATGTTTAGTTACGTATAATAACGGAAAATAAAAAGTTGATATTTAGAAACTACTTATTACGACGAATCCAACGGTATCACATATGATAACATTATTGTTAATATACCTATTCTAATAAATGGTCAAATTTTGACATTGTTGATTGCCAAATAGTAAGCATGCAATTTATGCTGAGACGGATGGAGTATAAAAGTGAATATTGAAAAGTGTTTATACAACTCTGTATAACTTTTATAAGTGTCAATATAATCTTTTGATATTTGAAAGTGTTAATATAACACTGGATAATAAGTGAAAGTGCAAAAATACCTTTTCCGGCAACTTTTAGTCGAAATTTTGTGAGAAGACATTTTAGCCCTTTTGGGGGGAAATATGGAATGAAGTTATTGCTCTTAGCATCATTAATACCCAATTATTTTCGTTGCTCCACTGAGCACTACCACCATCATAACATTTAGGGTTATATTAGCACATTATGAAAAATAATAGGGTTATTTCAGCATATTAGTAAAAAATGTAGAGTTATATAAACACATACTATGTAATCAAAGTGTCATATAAGTGCAAAATCAACGCCAGCCGCAAGCAACCGTCATTTCAACCTATTCTACCTATCGTCGACGTTCCAGAGGGTGATTTTGGTTGAGAAGGAGATGCTCTGGCAAGGTGTCAACACAGTGGACGTTGACGTGGAGGTGCGGGAACCCTTCCAAAATTGTATCTTCATCCGAAATTCTCTCTAATTCACAAGATTAATGCGATATTAAGTTTTATTCTGTGATTTTCTTTTGTTTCTCGTCATATAAATAGAGATATGCAGTATATATATGGTATTAAATATAGGAGTTTCGATGATATTTTATTTATTTTGTTGTGTTTTATCCAGATTGATGATTGGATAACCTTTGGTGTTGTGTGTGTAGCCATTATTTTGTTATGTTCTTCGACCCAGGGTTTTTAATGTTGATGGGTTTTGAAATGAGGCAGGGATATATGATAATGGTGTTATGATGTAGAATTTTATGGAGTATATAATTCTGTTATGATGTGGTAATGGTGTATATGATGTTGTGGTTGCCTGTTAAGACCAACTGAATGTAATAACATACACTTTGCTTTTAATAGTAGAGTAAAGTGTCAAAATAACCCCGAGTTTACACTGAAAGGGCCAATATATCCATGTAAAATCATAAAGTTCCAAAATAACCCTAACTTTTAGATGTATGTGCCAATCTAACCCTGGGCGCCGTTGACTTCAATTGTCAACGGAAAATTTGGCCAGAATTTACTGAAATGACCATTTTTCCTCTGAAAAAAACAAAAAACCTTTTTTGGGAAAAGACAGAATTGCTCCTCTCTCTTTCTTTTCTCTTCTTCTTTCTTCTTCTTTATTCGCAGATCGTCACAACTCTTTGTCTTTCTTCTTCTTTATTTGTCGATCACCTCTGCCTTTGCTCATCCAAGCATGCTTCTTGCTTTCATGGAGTGTTAGGATTTCCAGCAAGCGTGGTGGAGCCTAGATGGAGCTTGGGGCAGGGTGGTGGGATTGGCAGCAGGGTGGTGGAGATTGGCAGCAACGGTGGTGGAGATTGGTGGTGAGATTGGCAACAGGGTGGTGGGATTAACATTGTAGTGGTGGAGATTGTCTACGGCGGTGGTGAAGCTTAAATGGAGCCTGGCAGCGGGGTGGTGCAGATTGGTAGGTGGTGCAGATTGGCAGCAGCGGTGGTGGGATTGGTGGTGGGATTGGCAGCAGGTTGGTGGGATTGGTGGTTGGGTTGGTGGAGATTGGCGGAAGTAGTGATGGAGCTTGACAAGAGTTATTGTTCCCGCAGACATTAATCCATGCTATTTCTTCCTTCCTTTCCAAAATGAATTGTACTCCAATTCTTCAATAAAACCCCAACTTTCTATTCTTAGTAGTAGCTCAATCCCAGGATTCCGCCAAATATATAGTTGTTGCATAGATCTCTCCTCTCTCAAGGAACTTGTGATTAGGATTTAGGGCTCCTCATGGGGATGTTTGAAAAAGGGTTAGATTTTTTTTGTTAGCAGGTTTCAGTTTTGCTAGTTTTTTGTCGAAGGGGCGGGGGTGGTGCCTGGCGGCGGGAGAGGGTGGTGGGTGGTGGTGGCCGGGGGCAATGGGAGGGTAAAATGAGAGAAAAATTAAGCTAAAATGGCCGAGGGAATATTCATCATTTTGAGTCCGGTCAAGTGTCCAATTGGTAAGTTAGTGTGAAATATGGCCAGAAGATTATATTGACACAATTCATTACAAAATTGGGATTAAAATGGAACTTTTTGGTTTTACAGAGTTATATTGGCACTTCCAGCCTAAAGGTAGGGTTAGAAAAACATTAATTTAACCCTTTATAGTATGTGCTGATATAACCCTGCACTTTTTACGAATGTCATGATATAACCCTATAAGTTTTAAGAATGTGCTGATGCCCTATCAGTTTTTATAATGTGCTGATATAACTTTACCTGTTATAACGGTGGCAGTGGGCTCTGGTGCGGTGGTGGTGGCGGTGGCGGTGGGTAAAGGGTATAATCGTCCACCTAAATTTAGCTTTTGGCCCAAGGGCATTTTTGCCATTTCAAGTGTGGTCAACAGAATGTCAAGGTCAACGCCAAAAGTTCCACCCGGGGATTATATTGGCACTTTCATGCTCAAACTACTATATATATTTAGTGGAATAGTTAGGGAGGTTCTGATTCTCACCTGACACGAGTTTATTTTATTGCATGGAGAAGGTACACGCTTCTAAAATGATTACTATTTGTTTCATATTCCACGATAACACTATAAAAGAAGTTTGTGGTAATCTAAAGAAATTTAAGTAATCTTGTTTTCGTTGGTAGGTTTTCTTTGTTCTTTTAGAAGAAAGTTAAACACCTTTATAATAACCAGTTGTTGAGAATGTTTTAAAAAACCCTACTTTCACAACTACATTTCTCATTCTGGAATCATGTTTGTTGTTCGTACTATGTCATATTCTTCAGCTACTAACCCTAATGTCAATGGCTGCCTCAGTGAAACTACTTGAAGCGATATTAATTTTAATTATGAGGGTTACCGTAAAGGGGCACTTTTGCCTAGAGGTGAATACACTGTTATTACTAAGGGGGTCTGATACGGGTGAGCATGACGAGAGTCAGATGGTTAAGGATAGTCAGAGTGTTTTAATCGAAGATGATTTAAATGTTTGAGGGGGCGATATCCATTTCTGAATGATCATGATATCAGTTTTCCTAACCAAGAAGAGAGGATATGGAACCCTTCTTCTGGATACCATATGTGTATGGACGCCAATTCTTGTATGGGTTAATCATACCCACTTCTGAATACGTTATAAGTGTTTTAAAATCTTACAACATTGCCTTAGCTCAACTTCAGCCTAGGGGTATGACTATGATTTTAGGTTTCATTGAGGTATGTGGTCATGATAGGGAATTGTTTAGGTTTTTTATATTCCTAGTGTTCAGGTAGTAAGGAGGTTTCCTAGCAATTGTAGTGTGTGGAAGGATAGGTATGTGTTCATCAGATGTTCTGCTAATGTTTACATACTCGTATGTAATTATGTGGTACTTTTATATAAGTAGTCATATAGGGGATCGAAGTCAATGAAACGTAGTGAAATTATGAAGTCTTTAGCTGCCCATTCTATGACACTGGGTCGGCATAAGGGAAAGCGAGGCTAAATTTTTATTTTTATTTTAGAGGTTATGGATTTATTTAATGTTTTGGATATAGTTATATTGTTCTGATTGACTTTGTATTTTATGTACTGAATGATTGATTGTTGATTTTTTTATAGGTATGATAATGTCAAGTATTGTCCTTAAGAATCCTGCAATTCGGGATGGAGATGAAGCTCATTACGATGAGAATTCCAAACTCGATCACCAACGCCTTAAAAAGGTGGTTCAAGGAGATACTGACCTGGATGCAAGGGAGGAGCACTAGCGCCAACTGTCTCACCTAGAAAAGTTGAGACCTCAAAGTGGTAAGCGTAAACCCAAAGGAAAATGGGAAGCTATTGTGGAGCGATGTAAGTCGCAGAAGACCCAAGGTCTTAGTAGAGATGTGTGGGAAAGGGTGGGTGACACATGCATTGCTCTGTCATCCTACAAATCAGCCGGTTCCCGTAAGCTATCATCTCCCTTGATGTCCACGACTATCAGCATTAGTCTTATCAATATATTTATAATGGTTTTTGTGTTAAATTTATTTTATCTTAACAAAATTTTGTATTGCATATTGTAGAGAATCTTGTATCTTTCGAAATCATATTGCAAAATTCACTAAGAGATAGATGGTCCATTATTAGGACAAATAGAAGAGGTAAAGAAAGCTCATGAAAACGGTGAGCTAGAATTGGCGAAGGAACAGAGTCTTCACCATGTAGAAAGTGAACTGAACAAAGTATTGAAACCTTCGGCTGTTGAGGGGTGAAGGTCCCGCTCACTTGGACTATCCTAGTGTATTGATGAACTAGTTTGTGAAAACCAGTGGATTTTTTTAAAAAAAAATCAAGGTTGTGTACTCCACCATTGCGGGTGAGGCATAGTGCAATGCAATGTTGGATATCTGGATGAAGAATCCAAAATTTCCACTTGAGGGTCTTGCCATTGAGGCTACCATATCGCGTGCTACAAAAGTCCAAACCAAAGTAGACCAAATGTATGCCAAAAATATTAAGGACGATGGTCATCTATTTCCTTTAATTAAAGAGTTGGGGAAGAGAGAATCATAGCCTTCAATGATGGATCTTTGTGCATGTATGGAGGACCGCCAGTCAGATCCTGATGATCGTGAGGAAAAAGGGATTGAGGCAGTGAGTACTAGACCTATGGATGCTATATCTCGCAAAACATGCACCTTTGATACAACTAGCGAGCCAGTTCATCAGAAGGATGTTGTTATTAAGCAACCTACTTGTGGAGATAGTGGGGTAGGGTCATGTAATAGCAAGATTGTTCAGATTTAGCTTGTTTTTTCAAATAACTACTATTGTTGTAGAAGTACTAAAATGATAACAATGTAATGAGAATTTATTTGAATGAGGTTCATCTTATCATGCACGTATTGTGACTCCCATGAATACATTCCTGGTTATGTCTTTATGTTTTTTAGCAAATGGTTGTTGCAGTTGTTTGTCTGAAAGATTTCGTACTGAGTATTAACTCATTTATGCTTGGAGTATCTCTATCAGTTAATGTTGACTAGGATATTCTCAAGGGACTAGCATTCGATGGTGGGATAATGACTCCCATGGGTAAGGAGTATATAGAATTGCCACACATATATGATTATGATGAACCAAAGATAATGGTGAAGCTAGGCGCAAAGTATCGGAAATGGTTCTCTACCGATATTAAAGATAATTTTGAATATGAGGGACTTGTGAAGGGATATTCTAATCTTGGAGGTTTTTTTAAGGATCGAGTTACATGGGGTCAGGGTAAGTATGTGGCGGAGTTTGAAACTTTGTCACGTGCCTCTTTCAAGTGTGACTTTGGAGAAGTGTTGTTGGCAGGTATACTTAATATGGAAGATGTGTGCACCTATCTTTGGACCCTTAAAATTCCATCTAAGCCTAAGGAGTGGGCGAAGATGCTAGGTCATGGGATAAGCGAATTGCTGCTCAAGTTTGGATGTCTGGAAGTTGATTGGAAGACAAAATTGGAAGCAAGCACGGCTGAAGTAAAAGAGCATGAGAAAGGTTTCATGGAACATAATGTTTCTTAAGTGAGAAAAAGATAAATATTATGTGGCAGGACAAAGAGTGGAAACGATATTTGGTGAAGAATACCCGGAAAGTTTCTTAGAAAATGGATATTATTTTTAAAGCTGGCTGATCGCATAGATAAATTGTTTAATCATATTAAAATGCTCAAGGAGGAGTGCCACCACTTGAGAATGATGTCTAATGAGTGGAAAAACTTGTACAAGGAAGAGCAGGAGTATAGTGTTTAGTTGTTGACTAAGTACGAAGATACAAAGCGAATGATCGAGACATGAGAAATTAGTTCTTGTGAATTGGATGAACGATGTCGTGCTCTTAAGGCATCACTCAAGGCACAACATGGGATAAAATGATATTTTTTGAAGAGGTTGTTAGGGATTTGAGGTTAAAACTTAGAAAATCTAAGTTATCTAATGAAGTATTAACAACTCATTGTCGTTTTTTGGAGCAATAGATTGAGGAAGTACAACGGAGTCTATAAATGTACTATTATTTTATATATTTGATGAGTAAGTAGCTTGGTTGTACAGTGCCTGGGCCAAATTTTATCGTAAATCTTAATATGTGAAGCATTTGATGTGGATGGAGGCTGCTGGTGACACTCGCAATGAGGTGCATCTTCACAAGCAGTGAAATTTGGAGGATATTTTACATGAAGAAGAAAAATATGATGTGGTTATGTTGGTTGGATTACCTCATTGTTGTGGTTTCGGGAGGGGAGAGGGCAAGTAAGTTTTATTTAGATTGATTCAGTTGGTCAAGAACTTTTCATTCCAATTGCGTCGAATTTGAGTAAATTCCATCTAGTACAATTCAATCAGTTTCGTACAATTACATGCCTCTCTACAATTTTTCATACTCTTTTCCTTTTTTTAAAAGATAAAATTAACTTAGATCCAATAAACTCAACTCAACTCAACACGAATGAACTCAACTCGACATCAATAAATTTAAGGGAAAAGCCCATAAAAACACTTTATGCTTTCTAAAGTGCCAAAATAACGCTAAATTTTTATCAGAAGTGTTACCCTGGCCGGTATTGACTATGGAAAATTCGTCGTTGACCATCTCGGAAATGACCAAAGTACCACTGCTTAGTTTTCTTTAAAAAAAAGGACAGTTTTATCCTCCTAAAGTTTGCCCCTAACAAGAATTTTGGGGTTATATTATCACTTACTTTGATTTTTTTTAAAATTATATAGCACTTATTTTAAAATCTTGGGATTGGATCAGCAATGTAGAAACTAAGCAGTTGTATCAGAATCAAATATCTGAAAGAATCCTGAAACTCAACTCTAGAATGAGAACTTATGAAGTTAAAGGCTAATCACAATAATTACAATGGCTAAAATAATAAATAAAACTCCTAAATTCACACCTGTCGGTCATCCGTGTTACAAATTACAAGACATCAATCCAGTTGTTCATTCAATCACACTCATGCATGAATTTTCATGTCAATACATTTGCTTTAGAGAAAATCAGAAAATGTTGGCTCTACAATTATTAACATGTAGAATATATACACCAAAGGTACAATCTAGAATGGACAGCAGGGACACCCTTGTCACCACAATCACGCTTCAAACAGCTTCATTGGTTCCATGCGATAAAATAATTAAGAGTAAAGTGCATTTATGCCCCCAAGTTCCTAATTTAGTCCACATATACTCCCTAATTCCTTGTTTAGTGACCCTGAATTTGCAAAGATGTTTGGTGATGTTTGAATGCCTGAATATGGAAGTTTGAAGGAATTCGATTATTCTTCCAGTTTCGGAAGCGATGTTCCACAGTCGGACCTTCTTTCCAGACAAAAATTATCAGTTTGAAGAAATTCGATTAATTCCTTGAATAAATCTTCTGAATTTAGAACCTCAATGTTTTATTCTTTAGAAAGAAGAGCAGACCTATAAAAAACAATCGGGGTGGCCAGAATCCCAAATCAGAAACCCTAATCGTGATTCCCTTCATACTTCCGACGCCAGAAATACAAAAAAATCCACAAATTCAAACTTCATTAAGTGCGGGTAGGAATTTATCATGTCTTCATTGCAACAAGGAGGGAAGGGAGGCAAAGGCAAGTCAAAATCAGGTGGTCAAACCCAACCAATGTGCAAAGGGCAAGATTCGTATCAACTAAAACTCAAACGAGGTACAATTATTTGCGCAAAAGTGGAAAATTGATAGATTGTTACATTCTTGATCTAAATGTGTAGCATATTATAGGTTTAGTTTATCATGTACTTAAATTTGATGGCCAACACGTTCTTAGATTGTTGACTTTAAATGAACCAACATACTTTCATGATGTTTGTCAGTTTTATAGTAATTTACACAAGGTAGAAAGGATGTTTATGCAACCAAGGTGAATGGGTACAATATGGACCTTAGTTCGTGGATTATTAACTGACTTTTGGAGTGTCCGTACAAAAGTCCCGAGGATGTGCTTCCCCAAGACATTGAAAGGTCATTGGATGACATATATCATAAGGGGAATTGGACTCTTTATGTTGACTACCCGTGTATTGACCATCTCGCCTGTATTCATAGATATATCCAACGTAATCTAGCCAATCTAGGGAATTTGGAGAGTTTTTGTCTAACTCGCCTTACCATAGACCGGCGGACTGTGTACGAAATGATTGCTAGGAGTATCATACCCACAATCAGCCACATCATTGAGCCTACATATACAATGCTGATGATATTTTATTTCATCATTGAAGGGAAGAAAATCAATCTCGAGGCTGCGATATTCAAGCACATGTTGTGAGTTGCAAGGTCGAAAAAGCTTATCAAGAGTCTCATGTACGGTAACTTGATCACTTTGATTTTGAAGGGCATCCAGGGGTTGGCGTTACACGGGAGGTGGGGCTGTGAAAGTGGTTTGAAAAACAATACTTTGCAAAGAAGAGGTGGGTCTTGTTTGAGAACAAGTGGCTTACAGGACTCGTGATGCGGTTGAGCCCAACAAGGTGCCAAGAGGTGAACAAGGTATGGTTGTTTTTTTTGTATTACTACGTTGGAATTTTCACATATAAAATTTCTAATTATGTGTTTAATTTTCTTATTTTAGACGAACCAGAAGCTAGTTTTCTCAAATGAGTGAGCGGATATGGAAGTTGGAACGAAGTTAGCGTGCTTACGAGTGTCAATGCGCATCTTCTGCAAGACCGGGCTGGATGGAACATCTTCAATATGATTGACTCTAGTCATATTCTTGTGTTGTAGTGAATTGAACCCTGGATTTAAATTTTAATTTACACTATGTAAAAACTTTGTTTTGTTGTATGCAACAATTTCAAATTTAGATGGTTTTTTAGAAATATACCGTGGGATTCTTTTATCTTGATCGTATTTAGTAATATAAGAAGAGTTTAGTTATGGTGAAATAGAATATTGAAAAGATTTTGTGGTGAAACAAACGCAAAATGAGCTGAAAATGGACTAATAACCATTTCAGCCGAATGAGTTCCGAATTCGGAAGTCATTCGTGTACTCGGGATTTCAGCAAAACAACAATAAACACACTAAATAAATGGAACCATACCTTTTGTTTGTTTTTTCCCTTCGCCATCTTTTTCTGCTTCCCTCTCCTCTTCTTGATCTTCCCTTGCCCATCGACCCAAATTCCTTCTTCATGGTAGGTACGCCCTAAATAACCACGTAAACTCATATCATACTCCGCAATCAAAATGTCTTCCATATTGGATCCTATTGGATTATTGCATCCGAAGCCAATAATATCTTTGCCTCATAATCTTTAACAAATTCTCTTTTACCTTCAATAACAATCTCCGAACGAGGGTCTACAGGGTCTTTGATATAGAACACTGGATGAGCTTGTGATGCCATTATGAAGGGATCTTCTCTCGAAGCAACTCGACTTCGATCCACAAAGGTGAATCCAAAATCTTAGATTCCTTGTCCGTTGTTAACATCTACCCATTGACATTTAAACACTGGAATCCTCATTGTCACATAATTAAGCTCCAAATCTCAATTATGATTCCAAAGTAACAAGTCCGAGCATACATGGGATTGTCATCAGTTGCACTCGCAACATGTAGAGCTTCAGACACCAGAGTCTCACCAATGTTCTGTGATACAACCTTATCATCAGCTGATTTTGTGCCAAAAGTGAACCCATTAAGGTCGTAACCTCAATGCGAAAGAACTGTGCCCAAGGTTGTACTTGCCAACCATTTCACTAAACGTAGATGATCATCAATATCTACGTGAGCGTGTTGCAATTAAGCGAATGTGCTAGTGTGTTGTTGTAGAATACGTGCTTCATTGAACTTGGTATGGTTAACTCTAATCTCGTCAATGTGGATCTCGATATACAGGAAAACATCCTTGTGATTGCGAAGAACGTAAAGGTGAACCGAACACAAATTATCCGCACTAGGGCTAAGTACCTTACTCATTGACCCTGTAACCGCCCTTTGTGTTAAGATTTTGAAACGCGGACAAAATCTACTTCCTTCAAATAATCGGTACAAAACTCAATGACCTTACCAGCTACATAACATTGAACAATACTTGCATCAGGTTAGTACCAGTTCTTAACAAAATGTTTGAAAATTTTCATATACCTCTCGAAAGGACACATCCACCTCAGAACTACGGGGCCATGCAATTTAACCTTACACACCAAATGAACAATCAAATGGGCCATTATAGCGAAGAATGAAGGGGAAAGCACATCTCAATCTGACACAGAACTTCGACTATTGTCGATTGAAAATGGTCAAGCTTCCGAACACTAATATTTTTTTAACATATGGACTTGAATGACAAGAAAGTTTTATAATGCGCAATATCACATAAGGAGACAACGACGCCCTAATGTTAATGACATTAAGTTCTTACATCAAGTTGTGGTAGCCATGTAATTTTCAACCAAACAACTTCAACTCCGCTACAGATACACATGAACTAATTTTGGACGAATAAACCCCAAACACCTTCACACTACTAAGGGTATCATAGTACAATTTATTCTTTGACTGAGACATGGAATAGCATGGAGGTGGAAGATAACAATCATCACCACTCGTGACTAGCCCCAAACTGCTCTTAATTCCCATTTCAACTAAGTCAAGTCGAGCCTTCAATCCATCCTTTGTTTTACCAAGGTTATTCAACAATGTCCCAACCAAAGAATTCGCAAACATTCTTCTCAATGTGCATCACATCAAGACAATGTCTTATGTCCAAATGCTTTCAATAAAGAAGATTGAAAAAATGGAGTATTTCTTCCAGCTTCCTTCACTTGCAACTTTACTCTTATTCTTACCAAAATCGTTAGGCAATTTCATAACTCTTTCACAAACCTCAACACCCATTAGTGGAAACAGTATCTCGCTCTTCTCCGCTTCCCCATTCAACCTTTTTTTACGATCGCCATGGGTGACCCTCAAGAAGAAATCGCCTATAACCTTGATATATGGGTTTACATCATTGCTTTAACTGACAAAATGATGTTTTCTTCTCACACACTAGACACACGTAGTGCCCTTTCACCGAGTACCCGGAAAAATTCTCATATGTATGAAAATCATCTATTGTACAAAAAAACAAGGCCATCAATGTGAAAACTTCTTCGGAGCTACCATCGTACGTGTGGACACCTTCGTTCAACAACGTCAACAGATCATCCATCAGAGGAAAAAGGTACACATCTATATCATTACCAGGTTGCTTAGCCCCCACAATCAGGATAAATAATAACACGTACTTTCGTTTCACCGTCAACCACGAATGGAGGTTGTATATGACTAGCATAAAGGGCTATGATTTGTGTGTGCTGAGCATATTATCAAATGGATTCATTTCATTAGTAGAAATGCCTAGTATCAAATGTAGGGGCTCCGCACCACATTCGGGGTACAAAGAATCAAGCTTTTTCCACTGCTCACCGTCTACCGTATGTTTAATAACGCCATCCATCAGTCAATTTCTTTCAACATTCCATTGCAAAAACTTTGCATATTCTTCGCAAGCAAATAACTTCTTCAACCTGGGAATAATAGGGAGATAACATAACACTTTAGCCGATGTCTTTTTCTTCGAATTCAACTCAACATCCTCCCCAACTGCAATTTCCCCCGCTTTAACTTGTATCGAAACTCACCACAAACCCAACATCTATCGGGGTCCTCATCATTTGGCCCCCTTTATAGCATACAATCATTCGTACAAGCAAGTATTTTTCCAATTTCATTCCCATATGACAAAGAATTGTTTCTGGCATACAACCTGTTGGGAAAATTATTATCTGCGGAAAGCAATTCCCTAAATAATTTAAGAGTTTCTGTCATGTCTTTATCAGTCCATCCGCATTTCACTTTTTAAATTTATCATTCGCAAAGTGGCACTTAAAATTGAATGTTTTGAACGAATGTACAACGTCATCTTATTTTCATTATGCAAAGCTTCTAGGACTTCAGGTTTACCATGGAATTCTCTCACAACATCCTCTACCATCTCCTAGAATCCATCATTTACATCTAAATCCTTGGATTCTTTATGGCTACAACTTCAACGTAGCCGTGTCAAGCGCCCTATACCACACCCCAAGAGGTGTAACTAGTTTGAAACCCTAGGATGACGAAATGTTCAGTAACTTCTTCCTACCAAAAATACATCATTTCTACAATCCTTACATGGGCAAAGTGCTCGTACCACACCATTCTTCTAAGCATGTTCAAAAGCTACCGCAATAAAGGATTCTACCAAAGCGATGTAATTAGGTGATTTTCTCAAATCTCTACCAATAGATTCAATTCGATCCATAATCAATCACCTAAAATAAAATGAAATTAACATCCTCATGACGATGATACAATACAAAACATTGCCATAGATATTCATTAATAGATTCAAATCATCATTAGCGATTCAATGAACAAAACACTAACTCCCAACATATGATTTCAAATAAAAAAACACCCTTGCTCCACTAGATTAATTGAATTGAAGAAATTTACAAACCTTTTCCAATGCACGTGGATTGCTACATTAGTTATTCATGAAGTCCAAAGCGCATTTTCTATCACTCCAATGAGTTTTTGAAACTACATTGACTGAAAAACAACTGCTTTTATATCACCCCGACATGTTCCGAATTCGAAAACCCGCTTCTGAAACCCTAAAAATAAATGACTCAATTACAAAGTCGGAACATGGAAACGAAAGAACACCGGATGTTGTAAGAAATTTTAACTCTTTGTCAAAAATAGGAACTCCATGTTCCGAAATTGTTAGTTCCTCTGTTATTATTTCCAAACTGGGGACATCTATAAATTAAAGGCGGTTTCATCTATTCTAATTCAATCAAAAACACTTCTTGGATAACTGTCTTTTAGATCGAACCCAAATGCTTTCTAAAAAACTAGAGACCTGATTTGGCAAGGTTCCACGGAACCCGTTGGGGAAGACAGTTTCTTAGAAAATCAAAGGAGCCGCATTTGAATGATGTTTTAATCAAACACTCTCCACTAGTAGTAGCGGAGCATATCCAAATACCGTGGCAACGAGACTTGAATGGAGCTGATTTAAAGTGGGAATGTGGATGGAGCACAGGTGAAAGCCAACATAGGGGGTTGACCGGACCACCACGCTTAAAGACTGGTGGGATTGGAATTCGATTGCTAAAAGTTCAAAGCTCTAATTCCAATGGTTTTACCAGTTTCCAGTGGAAAATGATCCACCGGTCAGCCACACTACAACACTGGTTTGACTATACGACGTTGGGGTTGGTCAAATTCCGGCGTTGGCGACAAGGTGGCAGCAGAGTGGATCAGAGTCGATATAGTGTAGCGGGAAGATTCCGGTGCGGTGGAGGTGGAAGGACCGGTGTGGACGTTGGTGTATGCAGATTTCTGAACCGATGGATAGGAAAAAGGAAGATACTGGTGGAGGAGGAGGAGGAGGATGAAGAGAATTGGATTACAGACAATAGGATTTAGTATTTATGGAATGGGCAAGGGTAAATTAGGAATTTCACATTTTACGCATTTTTATTTTTAAAATTAGGAGGACAAAATCATCTTTTCTTAGATTACGGCCAAAAGTGTCGTTGACGAAATAGTCAAACTGGTGCAAGGTTAATTTTACACTTTAAAAAACTTGAGAGTTACATAAGCACTTATATATAGGGTCATCGACGCATATTTTTCTAAATTTAACCAAGTATCAATAAATTCAACTCAACTCAGTACAAAATCAACCCAACTAGACAGAACCTAGTATGTGAGGTTACGATTAGTAAGTGATTTTTTATAAAATCAAACCCATATTAATGGGGGGATGTTTATTAGGGTCTCCAAACCTTACCAAAAGATTTGATAGAGTCTTTACAAGAGGATTGGTCAAGTATTATCTTGACTTTTTAACAAAAGG